>CP093832.1:1306014-1472981 GCA_033064975.1 Smittia sp. YW1114-2
GTGCATTATTATTAATTCCATTCTCGTCAGACAACTACCGAGACTCGCAACGTGAAGTATGAAAATGTAAATTCATCGCTCTGAGTTTCATTTTAAATAAATCATCGCTTGCATGTACGAGACTCCTTCAGCGTTCCTTCCAGTCTTACATTCATAAATAAAACTGAACATGCCTCGAGAGCAAAAAAGGCAATCAAAGTGATGCGGAATCAAAATGAAGGCAATGAAACTGAGAAAGAATGGGAAGCAAAATCCAGGGTGGAAGTCCACGAAATGATTTGATTTCGAGCTTTCAAAACGATCGATGGCTGAAGGGTTTCAAATTTTGATCAAGGAATAAACCATTTTGACTTCAATCGTCAATTAAGATCGCAAACTGGAATTCTAAGTCGCAAACTAAGATTCATTTGAAGTAGCCTACTTCAAGTAGGAAATGCAGAGTTTCACTTTGAATGTTAACTATTTTAACTAATCAATTATGTTTTGTTAACGAGCACTAAGTTCATGCAATAAAACATCGAACTTCCTAAATTAAAATTTGTTCCCTTTAAGCCTCAAACCATCTCATCGCCTTTCTCACTCTCAAATTCCTTTTCCCACGCCCGAGATAATTGAAATCAATCCGCCCAAATCTCTCAAAGTCTCTATCTATGCTAATTCATAATTTCTCCGCTCTTAAGTCGGATAATATCATTTGCCTAATCACCGATTTCAGTTTCCCCGATTGCCGTTTGCGCTCCAGTGTTTCTCTCGACTGCAAGCACAAACAAACGATAATCATGTCGAGCCCGAGACCTGTGTTCACAAGCTCATAAAACCGGACAGGAATTTATGATTTGTTTATCTTGAGAAATATTGACAATAAAATTTTAAGTTATTAGCCTCGACAAAAGCCTTTACGGTCCTTTCTTATGGAGATTCTCAGCCATTGACTGAGTTTATAGGTAAAATAAACATAATTTATCATCTAATTATGTGCGAGGCATTGGAGAAGGAAACCATAACTCGGGATGTGATAGAACTCGCTTTATGTCAATCTCCCCAGCCTTGACCGTAAAAGGCTCACACATGTTTCAGATTATCGCTTCCTACACTTCTTTCCTCGACGCTTCCGAGTCCGTTGATGGACGTCTCAACATTAATGACAATCTTCTTCCTTCCCTCCGACCAGAAATGCATTAGCTCGCTCTCTCCTGCTCCTGTCCCGCTCAAGTTAATTAAGATTAAACACTTTTTAATCAAGCAGAGACGGAGCAGCAGAAACTTTTTCTTTCGCGAGTGACGAGAAGGATTCGATGATGCATTAAATCCTCGTTATCTCTTGCAGTGATAAATATTATTATGATAATTAAATTGCGAGCAACCCTCCGAGCAAATTCACACTCATTAATCCCGGAATTGAACGCCGCGCGAGAAGGAATCTTCCGTCCCACACTTGAGGGAAATGATAAATGCGAGATGATGTAAAAAGTTCAGTTCGGGGGTAATTTTCCGCTACGCCATAAAAATGCTGTTCGAGTTAAATGCATCGCATTGCGAGCTCTCTCGACATAACCGAGAAATTATGTTGCGCGGGGTGGAAATTTACGAGTGAGACGAGCGGGTGTTGAGCTGAGCACACCCACAAATTTTATTCATAAATGCAATTGAATTAAATTTTATGCGGTTGTTGTTTGCTGAAGTTTTGTTGATTACATTTGAGCGAATCCTCGCAGAGATTATCGGGCGGCTGGAGGCAAAGAGATGAAAACGGATACGCTTTCAATTAGAGTGATTGGGTCTCGTTTAGGGTGACTCGAGAGCGTTCGACCGGGAAATTGTTTGTTATCACATTAAGAATAGTATCGAGTTTAAATCTGTCCCAACGCAAACACGACAGATTTCGGTGAATCGAAGGAATTTCCGATGCAAAGTCGGCTCGGTGTTGAGGTCCTGATGGGCTTCGTGACTTTCCCGAGATGTGTCGACTTAGAGAAATTTTTGACTGATTATGACATTGTAAACATAAACACGGCGATGCTTGAGGGAGGATCATCGGCAGCGCGATTGGGAGGTTTTTGGAAATTCGTACTTAATTGAAAGGATTCGAGTTGGATCGTACAAGAGCGATGAATAAAAAATTGTTCTAAGTTAGTTAATTTGTTTTAAAGATAACTTCAAAGGATTCGACAAAAAAAATTAAGTCTTTCGCATCAGAATCTCTCACTAGATAACTTGCCCATGAAAAGAGTCCCAAGCGAGATCGAATTGATCGTGTTCAGTTAAGATTACAAATCATAAATCACAACATCTGTTTGGAGAGTTGAAACATCCCTTTAACAAAGAGTAACCAGTGTAAATATATTTAGAGGAAATCTTTTTCCTTTCACTCCGATTTCACATTTTCTGCGAATGTGTTTTCGATTCTTTTCTGCTGTTGTCGTGCCAGTTGACTCTCAAAAATCACAATATTAATATCTTCATGTGACAAAACAACATCCTAATTTATTGCCGAGCTCGACCGCCCGCTGATTAGGACCTCAGACGACTTTAAAGACTCTGCTTGCTCGAGGCAAATTGTGGCATCAATTCACAGTCGACTCGTTGGGGTTCGTTCAACAACGACGTCGTTTATCTCTTCTCCTTTAGCAACGTTTAGAGTTGGTTCACTGTTAAACAACCCTCTTGTTCCTCGAGTGAGAAGCGAAGCATGTTGGTGAACTTTATATATTTCGGTTAGACGCTTCGATCATGACTTATTCGATTGCCATGAAATAATATTTTATTATCTATTTCGTCGCTTTGTTGTCGGACTTAAGACTCTTCTTCCGGTTTTTATTTTTATTCCGCTCGCTCTGTGTGTTCCAGTTAATGCTCTCAACATCATAAATTACCGGCGAATCATTTTGTTTGACAAATATTTTTCGATTGTCAGTGTCGCAGTTGATCCTGGTTTTACATTGAGCACACACAGCAGATACGAAAGAGACTCATTCGACATTAATTATCCTTGATTGCTTTTAGGTAAATAGATAAATAGATCGGTATTGCATCTGGCATCGACCGATGATGATTTATAGCGCCAAATCTAATACAATGTCGATTGTGCAATGGGCTTCAGATTGAGGCATCACCGAATGAAGTTGTAGGGAAGCTCGACGACGATCGTTACTCGGTGGTCTCCGCTCATCTCTTCTCACACCGAACGGAGATAAAAGATGACAATGTCCCTTGAGGTCTCTTAAGAAAATTGCCTTTTCACAATCATCTCTCTTCTCTTCTGGGATGAAATGTGTACGTAAACATCCATTATACATGCTTTAAATTAGTGTATTTACCCCCCGTCGCTCACAAGCTCGACTCTAATGTATTCATTATCGCCATTCCCAACGCCGATAAATCTCAGACATTTTTCTCGTGTGTAAAGAGTCTTCTTCTCTTAATTTATTAATTGTTGCCATTCACAAGACGTCATCTCGCTCTCGCAAGCTGTGGATCGACGTCAAACGTTTTGTGTTGCGAGGCAATTTTCATAAATATCAAGACATGAATGGCTCAGCAGGTATCCGCATAGTAAGTTCCCTTGTATACAGCAGTTTTACACACTCGATTGTATGACAAAGCAACTTTCTCGCCAGCAATGAAGACGTTTTACTCGGCACAAGATTGATTGGGAAGAAGCGACGAGCAGCAAATCCTTTAATCCACTCGGAGAGCAAACCGAGGCGTGTGTTGTACAACGTGTTCTGAATCTCGACGCTTAATTAAAACTCGTCAACCCTTTCGCAGTCTTAAATTTTTCATTACAAATCCTCTCAATCAATTTTTGAATTAATAAAACATGACTTTAACAGCTCTCCGCTATTTACTTGCTGCCAGCAGGAGAAGTTCGAGTGAGAGAGACGAGGATAAGACTGCTAATACCTTCATTTGCATAGAGAATCGGTTAAGGAAATCTGTTGCAATATTCCACAGTTTAACACATGCTGCACCTAGCCATAAATATATTTCAAATTAAGTGCGAGAGGAAGAGTTGAGAATTGTTCGTAGCCCTAAAGTCTTTAGTCGTCATAACACATTCGGGTAATAACTCGAGACTAAGCGAGATAGTTTGTCTGCAGTGTTTGCGTCGTATGGAAAATTGGTGAAACATAAGATAGAGAGATGACAAGGGTTTTCATTAACAAGCGACATTACATAGTTTTAATGGTTGAACACAACGAATCTGCATCGTTGTTTGCTCGACTAAGACGAGGAGGACTTTTGAAGTTGGAAACTAGTTATTTTGAAGCAAGAGATTAAGTCTTTGAGAGTTTAATTGATTCAGTTGTGTAAGGCCAGCAAGTTTCCCTTCGAGTCGATGAAGATATCGCAACGCTTTTCCACTGAAGTGAACATGCGAAGCAACGGTCGATAAAAAAGCGGTCAGAACTCGAACATGTTGCGGCACGCTGTGCACTCTTGGGCATCAAGGCGAAGACCTTGCAATTCCGAAGATCATGTTCTCTTGAAATTTGAATAAGCTGGCGAATGTTCGATGATCGGTTAAACTTTGAAATAGAAAAGTGCGCATCGTGCGCTTCGAGGATTTTCTCATAGCGATTTAAATGTTTCTAGGAGGAGTTCATCAGTTGGGTCAAACGTTACATTGATCACTGAATAAGCGGGAGATAAATTCGATTAAACTCGAAAGCAAACCGCAAATTTTACAATCTTTGTTTGTGATTTTGACGCTTTACTTTCATCACAGAACTTTGGAATTGTTCCCACCCGTCGAATTGAAATAAAAACTTGAATAAACGTCCACATTTCGATCAATAAATTTTGTCAATGACAAGAAATTTATTACAGTCTGTGAGCCGCGCTCGCATCGAAGCATCGACAAAATTCATGGCAAACTTTTGTATCTCTCGGCGAACATGTGTAAGGAAAAATGTGAATCAATTCGAAATCAAATTGTAATTTTTCATGTTTTTCTTTGTTATTATGTCTCGATGCGAATTCATATCATAATTTTGATCGTTCGGGAAGACATTAAGACATGCGATGTTCGATCGCTTAAACGACAACATAAATTTCACAAGAAATCCAACAATAGACCGAGCGAGTCTCGAACGGACCTCCTACGCTCTCCGGCGTCGTTGGCAATCGATCAAAGGCTTCTCAACTTTATTTCCGCTTGCTTGCGAGTCAATCCAGACATCAAAAGTATCATCGCTCGTATCAGCTCGTACTCGAAAGCGAGAAACTAATTTGAACAAAACAATTATTTTGCCATTCACGAGGGAAGAACGAAGAGGTTTGACTTCAATGAAAAAGTTTTCATTGTTATGCAAATCTCTCATCGCTCATCTCCTCACAAAAATCTCTGTTATTAAAAAGAAAAAGTTTGTGTAACAAAGAAAATCACACCTTAAGATTAACTTCAAACGATGAAGGAAGGCAGAAGTTCTCTCGTCTCGCTCGCAACTGTTTGCCAAAGTCGTAACATGCCAAGATGCATCATCGCTAATAACAAAGGCTTCGAGTTTAGTAATAAGAGAACTCAATTTCAAATTCAATGAAGAGTTTTACTTTTTCGTAATAATGAAGCGAGCGAGGAGGAAAAAGTCGTTGAAAAATCAATTTCACGGTTATTTGCTTGGGAACTAGAGAATAGCGACATCAACGAGGCTCTTACATCAAGCTCCTCGATTCATTTCCATCGGGGATTATTACCTGACTCTTCGACGACGAGATAATCTTAAGCTTGTGGCCGGAGATTGTCACAAATTTTTTTTAATCGAAAGATTAGCTTGAGGTTGATCTGTCACGTTTGTTTGGCGTCGCTACCAGATGGCGTTATTAAGCGTCAAGCATTTCATATCAAACAAGTTTTGATCAGTTCATTTGCGTCTAGCTCATAAGTTAACCAGTAAAATTAAGTATAACACAGCCGCTGTCGAACGAACTAGTAAATTAATAAGACAGAAATTCTTCCAAGAACTTCTCTCGGTCCTTTCTCCTTCTTCCTCTTTGAAAGAAACAAACTTCCATCCAATATCAAAACGTCTTTTCCGCATGTCCTTTAATAAATCATTTGAAGCATCCCCAACGGACATGGAAAGCCAATAGTCCAAACAATCTAACATGGAAATACATTTTAAGACAACATATTTTTCTCTTATAAAAACTGTAAAAAGATGTTTTGCCTTTCTTTCTCCTGCCTCGCCTGGTCAGAGCATTAATAATGAATTCGGTCATTTATTATGTCTTCGTCAGTATCAGTAAACTAATTTGAAGCTTTTCCTTTTGTACATTTTTTATCCATTTGTCATCAATATTTATTAGTTAGAAAGTCCTCGTCGCCTCGTCTTGGGGTTTCGCATTGTCACTTGTCGTCCACTCTCGGCCGTCATCTGCTCGAAAACTTACACGATGTTCCCTGAATTGTTAAAATGGTATCAAGTTGCGAGTTTTGACGAAACACGAAAGTCGAATTTGATGTTGAATTAACGAGATAAAAATTTTATTCTGATTTCTCTGATATCGATCTTTGGTTCTGTTGCGAAACTTTATTGAAAACCGTTGAATCAGCGCGCCGAGCATGAAATGAATGATTTATGATTGCGATCGGGAAGATTAAATATTAAATATATTTAGCGAGCTGCTTGAACTTTCAGATGGAAACTTGCGAAAGCATAAACTGTTCCTTCGAGTTAGAAATGTCGTCGAATGGAAAATCGAGAAATGTTTGCATGAATTCGCTTGTGGACTTAGTAAAACTTGATGGAAATTGAATTACCGACTTACTAGCTCTTCATCGAGGTTTGTCGTTGATTTTTTTGACTTCATGTTTGGATAAACGCCTGGTTATTTGACGTTGCTGCTTCTGAGCTTCTACCAGATTGCGAAGCAGTTTTGTCATGTTCATAATTCTTTGCTTGATGGCTAAAAGATTCAACAAGAATTTTCCTGTTGGAAAATATTTTAGTTACAAACATTGATCTGTAAATGTGAAACATAAATTTCCAATAAGAAGCATTAATCCTCAACATAAATATTCCTCCTATCAGAAAAGTCTTCCCATGAGAATCTCACAGTTTCAATATCGCAACATAAATCTGATCAGAGATCATCAACAAGATTCTCGAAAGCTCATTAAACGTCTTCAATGTTCGAGCTTGTCGTTGTCGTTGGAGAACTCTTTGAAGTTCAAGCGATGTTCCAAGCGCATCTTTGACTTCCAACGCGGCTCATCTGCGGCGCCTATCGCTGGAAAACGATTGTCAGAGCTGTCCGCACACGAGCAAAAAGTTCTGTGATGAGAACAATGAAGCTGCTGCTTCCACCTCCTCGATGTTTGCTTCCCTCCGCTTAATCGCTCCTCTTCGTCTTGCCACACATAATAAATAATGCATAAAACTCCGAAAAGGAACACAACGCCGAGCTGAACTGCACATGTATACCGAGCATTGAAACGAAAATAAAACATTGATAAAGCATTAGCATAAAATGATTTCGAAATCGTATGTCCAATTAAACTGTTTTCTTGTTTCACTCGGGATTATTTCTCTTTCGCTTTTCCTTCTTCCTCTCGCCTCCCTCGGAAACAAGTACGAGCCGTAGGTATTATTCAATTATCTTTGGCGCCATCTTATAAACCATCTTACCAATTCTTAGAATGACAGCTCCACGAAAAAATAAGAAAGAGCAGCAGCAGAAACAATAGGAGATAAGAAGCGAGAAAATGGAAATGTTGTAAGACGGGGAAAATATATTGTTAAGCTACCAACTGCACATCGCGAGAGAGACAACGTTTGTTTGTTCTCGAAATTGTTTAACGAGAATTTTGTGAAATTCAATGGCTGTTTGTGCCCGATCAGGCTCCGCGAACATGTTAACTTTAATTAAATTGATTTACTTCTGTATCGATGCTCATGCATATTAAACAGCGATGCTTAGGCTGATCGCTTAATGAGATTCCCGCCTCGACTGCCGCCGATGGAGTTGTTGCGTTTGTGGCGCACACGAGCAATTATTTTTGTCTAACAAGATGTTTTGCTTTTTCGTCGACGCGGCCTAAAAATACGACCTAATTAATCATCGAGCAAGAGCAGCACATTTGACAATGCGCTCAGTCAGCCGTGGAAGAACGGAAGACCTCTCGAATTCCTCTCGAGGCTTCGGGCATCATATTTACTTGCACTGCAATCGCCTTCATCGAGCGAAACTGACGGCAAAGCGACCCACCGCCTATTGTTCGGAGAAGTGGCGAGACGCTGCCTTATAAAAATTCACCATCTTAACGCCATCGCCTTTCAATTGCAGTGCATCGGAGCAGCTTCACAGTTTCTCTTCTCGCAGTTCGCTGTCAACCAATAACAGAAAAAAATCTCAAAGGTTGTGAACAGATTTTTTTCCCGAGAATTTAATTGCCGATCACAGAACTTTATTTTTAGCTGCGACATTTTCGTTACACTTTGAAGCGGAGCAGCAGCGAGAGACAAAATCATTTGATTCTAACCTCTCGAGTCACACGAAGCCATTCATTTGAGCTTCATTGTCAGAGCGTTTGCGGTTCGAGCAGTCGCTTCGATTTAATTTATTAGAGTCGTTTAGAAAAATTGATACAAGTGCAGAATGCCGATGAGAAGGAGGGAATGCGTGCGTTCATAGACTTTCATGTCTGCCTTGTTTTCAGCAGAGAAATAACTCTGCGGATACTTGAATGTTTGGCACCGAGCGAGCTCTGTCGATTGCGGAATTTCGTTAGTCTTGTTCGACTCGCTTGAACGCTTGTAGCGACAAAATATTTCATGTTTAATTAAAGCATGTGTAGCTGAGAAGAGCTTCGGGATGAGGGCAAATTAAACTCACAGTTTATGGCACTCTGGGATGATCGCATAATCGTTTCGACTTAAATGAAAAGCTTTTAAAAAGGATAATTAAGTTAATTAGTCGGTGACTTTCTTTCTTCTTCGCTCATCTCTTGGGTTTACCTGTAGCTGACATAAATTTCGCGGAGCTGCTGACTCCATGTTGAACGTTAATTTGACTTTTATTCATTCTCGGAAACATCGCTTGACGAGTGCTTTAGTTAAGCCTACGCGAGGCACTCGACGCAGGTTGAAGCAAATCCAATAAGCAATGTCGTCGCTCATTTCTCCACACGGAATGTGTAAATCAGGGTTTAATTTAACTTTTAAATACGACGCTCTCGACTTTAAGTGCCTCGATTTGTTGTTCAAACTTGAATCAACTCCCAATTATCTTCGTTGTGGTGCGTAGAATCAACAGAACCGCCGATAGAAAAGTGGTTTTTGTTTGAGCAGCTCAAGCCAAACAGATTCGACACTCTCTCGAGCGATGTTTATTTACCAAATGACAGAGAAAAACTCAGTGACGAGTCGTCAAGTGACATCCACAAACCAATCAACTACTTAATGGAGTCTCACCTAGTTAAGAAACGCTCGAGTGATCGAGCTTCAAAAAATATTTTCAGTGAGAATAAGTTTTGGAAACGAAAACCTAAAAAATCCAGGCGCATTTCAAACTCATTTCGATTTTCTTTGCCAATTTTTCTTGTAGTGATTTGGCTATTTAACAATTTTCAGTGAAGAAAAGCATGAAAATATTCTTATCGGGTTGATTGTGAAAAACTTTTTGAGTAATGAAAACCACAAAAATAAATAAATAAAATAACATTTGATCTATATCGAGTTCATAATAATTCAACAATAGCAATTTCATGACTCTGAATTCAATATTTTTTTTAGTTTAAATTTTAAATTTGAAACAGCAAAATATCTACAAAGCCAGCTAGCAATCTTGCTGACAGCTTCGTCGACATTCTGCTTGTAACATCTGACACTGCCCGGCCTACGATTTCATGTGAAATCTTCACGCTTGCTCCTGAAATCGCCAGTCATCGATGACCATTTGTAAACCTCCGTTCATAACTTCGTAAATCACCAGAAGATAAATGAAAGCTAATCAAGAAACTTCTTCTCGTGCTTCTTTATCGCACTTTTTATGGGAGACAAAAACCTATTGACACCATAAATTCTTGTCGTGGACGTTTCATTGTTTCGCTCGATTGTGAGGGGATTTGAAAGTCGAACAGAAAGGAGCGAAATGAAATACAAGTGAATGAATAATTTAAAACAAAAAACGATCAATTTTCGCCTCGATAAAGTCGCAGGGCTTGCAGCAATTGAGCTGAAGTCGAGGGTGCAAGGAGCGACAACACTCAACGACCCTGCACGAGAAGCGAGAGAGAGAAACATCAATATAAGTGATGCGGCAACTTACAACAGCAGTAAAATATCCCCAAAAACAGAGAAACGTATAAAAAATCGATCGGGAGATAAGAATAACATGAAAAATACATTGAGATTTCGCTTTCCTCATTCTGTCTTCTCCATTCAAAATCTCTTTTATAGATCAAATAATCGGAATGAAAAACAATTATAAAGCGTCAACGACAGCGCGGGGCGACAGAAAGTTTAACGAAAGACCCTAAACAAGAAACTGAAGTGGCGAGCAGGCCTGGGAATCAATAACGGATCGATTTCGTTCTTCAAATTGGATAAAGTGGTTTCTCTTCGCTGCTAGTTAATTTGATGTTTGAACAGCTCCGCTGTGCTTGGGGAATTTACATTTCTCTGATCGGGAGAGCTTAAAGTTTCCGTTGATGGGCCAGCGAATGGATCAATTGCTTGAAGGCTCATCTTAATTAAATTGTTTTGAGTGATTGAAATGAACAGTAAGGAATGAACTTTGAGTGTAAAATAATGCAAAATATTGATGTAGTCTGAAAAGAAACTAAAGGAGTTGAAGCAAATTAAACCTTAGAATATTAAATTTGCAGCTAAACATATTTTGGTAATCCAATTTCTATTTTGTTGTGAAGGATTGTAGATTGCCGGGATGCAATTCAAATCTTAATAACTTCTCTTCCCCTTCCTCTTCATCCCACCAAACCTTCAAATCTTTTATTTCGCATTAATTATTTAACAAGCTTCCTAACTGCGAAAATCTTCGTCTTGTCACTAATCCAGTCTAATGGAAATTCTTTTCAGCAGCCCTGACTCACCTCAATTCTATAAGCCTCCAGCAAAATTAATCTCCACTGACCTCAAAGAGCCTCGAAAGCTTCTGAGCCTCAAGCAAACACGAATAATTTATCGACCCAACTCGCAAGCGTCTCCGCAATTTCTCATTCGCAATGCCACCGCAGACAGCAACAAAGTTCAACAGTAGTTTGTAACGCTTTATCATTTAAAGCACCCAGTCGAACACAACGGCCTACAACTTTTTGCTACTTAAAACATGCGAGACTCGCCATCGGAGCTGCTGACATGAATGTCCTTTGTAAGAAATTTTCCAGCGATATGTTCGAGCCATAAACGACTTTTCCTCTCGCGCCGAATAAAAAATGTTAGCTTCGTTCTCTTTAATCTTACATTATCGCTTCATGCAGTTGAATAGAAATTATTATTGTACACCAGAAAAAATGTGTTTTCCTCGGAGTTGGGTGTGTGAAGCTTCCACAATAAAAAGCGAGATAATTTTTTCTGTGTTCTTCTTCGCTGCTTCTCCTCGACTCGATCCTTATTCAGACGCTGTCTGTGTTTTCCTCCCATGTTGAACTTTTTTCTTGCTCGGCTGTGCTTTGTAACGACGAGGAGAAAAAGAACATGGATACTGATGACGATGGAGGAAAGCTTCGCCTCGCTCCCGAGAAGACTAACCACCATTCGACTTCTTTTTTCGATTCAGATTTTTATGACAACTTCTCAATAAAAAGTGAATCGCTTACAAATGCTTTGCTGCTTGGGCAGAAAATTCATTTGCGAGGGATTACGATTGCGAGGCAGCGAGAGCTTTCGATCTATTGTAACGACGCTGGTTAGCTTAAGGTTGAATCATGAACATTGTAGTAAATAAAAACATTATGGAAACTGTTCAAACATCAGTGAACATCATTACTCTTTATCCCTTGGCGAGGAAGACGAGAAGAGCCAATTCAATTGTGTGATGTTCTGCTGTGTTGTTTGTATAGCTCCGACATAAGAAACTTTTTCGCCAGATTTTTCATCTCGCAGCGAGTGAACACAGGCAAAGTTTTCGGGATCGCGCGGGTGTGCGAACGACGGCGAGAAAGAAATATATGGCGTGGGCGTGGTTCGTTGCCACCACAGCTACGCCACATGTTTTTCGTTGTATTCGCGCGAAGCATAACTTTCGGATCGCTCTCTCGGATCTCTCTCCATGTTCCTCGCATTAAATACATGTAGAAAACTCGGAAACACACGTTCTTTCTAATCTCGCTACTTGCTTCAGCTTGCCAGCTATGTGTTTGTAATGTGAAAATCATAACAATTTGTTCAACTAGGAAAAATATCGACTTACATAAAAGTGCTTCAGTTAATAAATGGAAAATTCTGCTGTGGCAGAGAAAAAGAACTTAAATGCGGATTTGGGAGTTTTAACCTTTTGATCGAATCTCATCTCGACTCGTTGATCTTTGCAACTATTTTTATGCTTCGAGATGTTCTTCGTCTGACGATAATAACAGGTCTCGAACAACACATTACGCGAACAACTTTAAATTGAAACCCGGAGCAAGAAGCGATGTTAACACCTTAATCGACGAGCTACAACTTAATTAGCGAAACATCTTATTTTGTGTTTTATTCAATTTTGGATTTTAATTCGCACTTCTTCGCAATTCAACTGCAATCATCACGTCAAGTGGAGCAGCGAAATATTTCTGTTGCGACTGCGAATTCTTCGCTTCGCTTTCAGGTTGAAGAGAAGAGTTCTCAAGGGTTCTGGCGTTTAAAATTAAACATTAAGAGTTCCAAGAGAACACGTGATGAATTTTTAAAGGTTTTAAAAAATAACTTGAACACGTGGTGACTAATTAAAGCTACAAGAATTGAATTTATTGAGTGCGAAACCGTCAGACCTTCTTGGTAGGTGCTCAGGCTTTTTGGAAAAAACTCCTTGAATATCAAACCCGCCTAGTTCTTGGCCTGCTCGTCTAACCCGTCTGAAGGTGTTGAAGTGTGTTGGAAACGATCAAAGCAAACGAGCTTGAATTAAACATTCTCGCCGTCAATCGAGATCATGTGTTGATATTTTCTCCGGCGCAATCTTGCGAGTCGCACATGTCGCTGACAGCGAGGAGCAACAAACAAACGACGATGATGTTGAGGAAAAGGCAGTGAAAAGTCTCGAGAGCGAAGGAGAATTTAAGAAAATCGATAGACTTGCTCGTGCTTTCGAATGGGGTGAAGCCGAGTTTTATCGCTTGGCAGAGATCTTCTCGCTTCACGACATAATAGAATGAAAATCCCCCATTGGCACTTTGTTTGATATGTTCTCTCTCTCCCTACATTGAGCCCAATGTAACATTTTGTCTCCGCACTTGTTCCTCGCATGCATTGTAATACGCACAACACATCAATAAATCACATTGTGGAAAGCTTTCACTTGCGATAATGGCTTTGGAGAAATCTCTCTCCCCCTCAGCGCGAATGATTTCGATTTCATAAACTTTCAACTTTTATTGACTTTCGCTCCCCGAATCGATTGCGCCGTGCTCAGCGGATGGTTCAATTGAGTTTTACAACTTCCATTGAAGAAATATGTCGACGACGAAAGGATTGCGAGTTGAAACTCTTCCATCGCTTCTCCAACCCTCGAGCCTCGAGTCAATCCTTCTACAAAACGAGTATGTTCAACACGCTTTCGACATTCTTTACATTGAACGTTTCGACTCCGGTTTAAAGTGTGAGATTAGAAAATCAAAGATCTCCCAGCAGAAAAGGGTTTCTCCTCTTAATGTTCCGACTCGATTGCTCCGCTCGACATTGAGTTAACATGAATAAAATTAATATCGGGGTTTGTTCTGATTCTATGGGATTTTCTCTGCGTAGTTTTGCTTTCCGGGCCGTGAAGAGCATTGAGTGGAAAGCGTTCCGATGGGAGACAGCCGGGCGACAAAGGTAGGAAAATGATTTTGCTGGCAGAAGTTCGAACATGATTTATAAATCAAAATCCGGGCTGAATGTCAGTCAGTCAATCAACGGGCGAGGGGCCCGCTTAATTGAAATCTGTGCGGTGAATGACAATCAGGATTCCGTCAAGGGATTTCACAGCTCGAAGGAGAAATCTTGTTTAACAGATCCACAAGACACAATGTGTTGCCAACGATCGCGAACTCTTCCCTCGACTCGGAGGGTGGAAGAATATTAAAATAATTTATCAAAACATAAACCGAAGTTATTAAAAAATCCTTTTTCACCGAACCTTCAATCTCGAATTTGCATGTTGTCGAAATGACTTTGTAACGATGTGTCAATTAAGCAGCGTACAATGTTGTCAAGCGTCTCTCGCCTTTTGCTTCTCTCGTGCCTCGGCGCCATATGTTGCGAGTGTAAAATGTTATTTAATTTATTTAAAGTTCGCGCCGTCAACGAAGGAAAAATTGCCTAAAATTTTATGTTTTTCCGACAGAAAAAGTTTTTAGAAAAAGGGTTTCGCTGCTAATTCACCGTGAAGAATTGATTAAAAATGTTTTTGGCAGACGCATAGAGAATCGAAACATGTACACGCACTCGGTGGATTAGGGGCTTGCTCGATGTTTTCAAAAGTCTTCGTGTAATCGATGCCGAGAGCAACTGCAGAACAGAGCATCTAATTAACTTTTATGTCGCTCGCTGCTTCCTCCTGGATCGGAACACGGCTCCTCGTGCCATAACAAATCCGTAGAAAATTTCGACATCATGTCACATTAAAAACATCCAACGTTTACAACACTCTCAAGTCGAAGTCGAGTGTGCTTGGGATGAAGCCGGTAAGCCTCCTCGTTATTCTCGTGCTCGACTCACATAACGATAAATTATGCGTTATTACGAGGCCAATATTTTGCATCATTGATCCTCACGACTTCTATCAAAGTTTAAGCTCCATGAAAATTCCTCGAGCTCGAGTTTTATGGCCGTGAAGCTGAGCGAGGGAAACTTTTCTTTCCTTCCACGAAGGCGGAAAGGAGGCAGCGTTATGGATTAGAAATGATATTCGGGAGATTTATTGTTTATATTTGTTTCCGCGCCGAACAACAGAATTGCTTGCTCACGAGCGAGCTCGAGATTTATGTTGGTTTTAATGTTGTTTTAACAGGTTTGCGAGGCCTTGGGAGGAATCAAAATGAAAGTTTTTTAATTAAGTTTGAGGGAAATGTCCTTTGATGAAGTGTGGAGCTGTTCAAGTTGATTCTGAGGGTTCTCTGATATTTTGATAAGCACAGGTCCGCTCAGCTGATGAATCATCAGTTGTTGCCTTCACTTGCTAGTTCCACACTGGCTTAAGCTGACTTTAATTCATCTAGATAACATTTTCGGAGTGAAATTGAGTTATTTCTGGTTATCTCGTCGACGAAACATCATGAATGCAAATAGAGAACATGTGCACTTTGTCAACTGACGACGTCGCTTGACTTTAATCTGATATAATAATCTTTATCACCGTTCGTCGATGTCTCCTTCCGCCTGTTTCGTATTGATGAGTCGCCATGAGCATCTAATTTCGACGGAGAAAGGTCGCTACATGTGTACAAGGGAAGCATAAAAGTCACAACAGACATTCGCCTCGCTCTCAGTGGTGCACATCGACATAAAACAACGACAATAACAGCTAATATTGAATTTTTGAGAGGTCACGTGCGCGGTATTAATAAAAATAATCTAATGCGACTTATAGGAGAGAAATAATTATTCGTTTCACTCGTTCACTTTGTCGTAATCCGCAATATTTGGCAGAGGGGTCGGCGAGCGAACGAGCAAACCATCGAACACCGTTTGTGTCTTGTTCAGCAAGGACCTGAACATCCCACCGACACTCGTGTGTGTGTGAGTGCTCGTGCGTGCTCAATGTAAACAGATCATAAAATCATAATTTATTCCAGTCAAACGCCACTTTTATTTGTGATAAAAATATTTCAGGCGGGCGACGATTTCGCTGCAAATCTTGTTTGCTTTATGACGACACAGTATGAGAGTCGAATGGCGTTGTTTCGGTTTACCTTTTTGGCATTTCATGAAAAGATGGAATAATATTAATAACGAGCAATGAGCGCTGCGCCGACACACCAACATCACATAAATTTATTCATTAAACGCAAAATATTTTTCTTTCCATCCTAATCTTTTGTTTACATTTCTCACGGCGAGGCTCGACTCGGGACTTATCGAGCTCCGCGTTATTGTTGTCGCTGCTGTGCGCATAATAGACGTTGTTATGAGCCTCGTTTGACAGTTTTTCGCAGAGCCGAACGTAAGCAGACATGCACCGACCGCAAAACTGCAAAGCCAGCGAGCATAAATATGAATATTTTCACTTTATCTCGCTCGCAAGCGATCGCTGCACTCTCGAAGCATTTGCGATTAAAATTACAATATTGCGAGCGAGCTAGATAAGCAAAGCGCAAATGTAAATTTAATTGAAAATATTTTAATGTCTCAATTGTGAGCAGAGCGAGATCGACTGAGCCAGCGACTTTTCTTCACGTTAAGCAGCAGATTTTCACTCGAGTGAAAATTAGCATGAAACATTCTTAGCTGGTCGGGGTGAGTTTCAAAGTTTTGACAATTTTAAGTGGTACAAAATCAGAAATTGTTAGGAAGCTAAGCTGATCCTAGTTTGGCTTTTAATAACTCAAAGTCGAATAAACCCTCGGCGTAGTTATAAGTCAGATCAAGCAAGACTTCTACTTACCTAACTCTCGCAGCTACACGAAACCCTCGCATGTATCCCAATCTAACAAGCTGCTCTCGTTAATCGACTGTTGATCGCCTCCCTCTCCCTCATACCCTCCCATGAATGTATCTTTCCTTAATCAACAAATAGGAAATTGATTTACACAAAACCAATTAGTCGTGACAAGTTTCGGTTCAGGTTCGGCTGCGTCGTCTAGCCGTCGCCCATGCGGAATCGCTCGACTGCGACGGCCATGAAATTAATTGCCCGACAGCAAAAGTAATCGGCAATTTCAATAAAATCACATGAAAATCAGCAGAAATAATAAATGACCGACGATAATTCTCGACTTAGAAGGCGACGTGTGAGTGGGGAAAGGCCAGCTCGACCGCAACCGCCAGCCGACCACTATCAAAATCCACAATTATTTTTGACGTTTTTTCGAGTAGCCAGCAGCAGCTTCAGCAATTAAACTTCTATGCCATTTATTTTTCAGGACTTTGTCTCTCTCCCGCACGCTCGAAAACAATTAATAGACGATAAATCTGCCCGAGAATTATGAATTATGGTCGAATGATGTTGTAATGGGTCAAAACATCACACCGAAAACGAGATCACTCACGTTTGATACTCTGGCGAATTCCCAAGCAATTGGAATGTGCGGTTGAGGCTTGGAAGTCCGACGAATGACGCAACTCCAACCGCTAGTGCTCATTTATAATTCCCCTCCGAATTAATCACACCGAGCGAGTAAAGATTTATGATTTCCTTCATTCGCTGCTCTCACTCGGCATCGAAGATATCGATTTCAAGAAAGAGAAATTTTCATAGCGAAATACAAAACTGATGATGTCACGATGGCAAGCTCACAAAAGATTCCTTTAATCCAGCGGAGTTGATTCGAATCGCATTACTCTTGAACATGATTTCGCTTTGCTGTGCGACGACAATTTATCACTGCCGAAGGAGGAGGAAAGTGCAAACGTCTCAGCGTTCCTTCAACCCAAATTGGGATTAATCGGCAAATGCGCTGCATGCTTCACACTCCAAGCATCCTCGAGGGCTTCTGCTTGCTGTTTCCGATCGAAACGGGGTTGCGCAACAATGTGAATTTAATGAAATGCTTCGATTATAAAAAATAAACAAAAATATTGTTTTCAAATTAGCTCAATTTCCTTCGCTTCGTTCGCTCGAGACTCTTTCAACTGTAATTGAAGCCTCGGGCGCTGCTTGGATCGACACAGAACTGCACTAATCAAAAGCGAGAGAGTTCGGAAACTCCTCAACGTCATTAAATGCAAACTCGTGATTAATTCGGATGTTCGCTCTCGCAACAAAGTGTTGACAAAATGATAAAATGTCTGATGCACGCGCTCGTCCTGAAGAATGTTTCCAACTTCATTTGAATGATAAAAAAATCGCTTTTGGTCGGGAGAGTGACGGCGGCGGAGGAAAATGGGAAAAGGGTGGAAAATGGCAAAAAAGTTTATCGTCGGGATAATAAAAAACAGATCTGATTTAATTAATTTGCTATTATGAATGTGCCGCGCACGTCTTTCCTTGATGTTCTGGGCAGGGGTTGTGTGTCTGTAATTAATGGAAATTGTGTTTATCTCAACGATTTGGGAGTCGACGAACGATTCCTTGCGATAGCGAGCCGTTGACACTTGTGTCAAAGACACACGTGGCTGCGAGAATTGACTTATCCGCTTGTGTTTACCCAACAGACGTCTGCCGCTCAGTGTGATTTTATTAAAAACGCTACAGAATAACATTTGTAGATCGATTTCATCAGCTTGACAGAACAGCAAAAGCAAACAAATTTCTGCGTCGGGGGACGGAAAACCTTTTCGATGTTGATTGCCCTTCATTGCTCGCACGCATCATCTCTCGGCTGTGCAGATTTCATTGGCGTTTTACGACTTCACTCGACGACAGCGCTAACAGACCCGAAATCAAAAGCAGGGAAGCTGAGGCGCAAACAAACGAATGAATATCTCGGAGAGTTTCATAATTAATTCATTAGACGTATTTGGCAATCTCTTAATGTCATTCAAGCCTCTCCTGGAATAAAATGCAAACACGAGAGTCGGCAGCGAGCTCGAGGAAAGCGATGCACGTTCAAAATTCCTGGTAATTTATGCTGAATATTCACGAGCGATCAAATTAAGAGTAGAAACATGTTAAACGCATCAGCCAACTCAGATGAGAGTTTGCATTTCAACTTTTGATAGAACGGATGACAAGCCAGTACACGTGTTGGTGTGGAAAAGGACTGAGGGGGGGTTTATGAGGTGTTGGGAGGTAAAACGGTTATTATCGCCAAAAAGAATTTGTAATAAATTTCTTCAACTACTCAAATCCCTGATAGTAAATATGACAAGTCGTCGTGCATGTGTTTGCCGTGCATTTAGCGCGTAGCTCGCTCTGATGGCAAGTTTTTGATGGCTGTCAAGTGGGAGGGAATGCATTAAGCTCTAGTCTCATCGTGTTCAATCATGGAACAGCGCTTGGCGGTCGGGGGAATAGGAACGAATGTTATTTGCAGTCGACATCGATCTCGGTTCGTCATCAAACAAGCGATTTCAATTCTAAGGAATTAGCATTTTTCATTAGAGCGGCGGTGCGATTCAAGAGAGCGAACGCTTGGCTTCCACCGCCGAACTATCAGAAACTGTTACCGTCGACTCGAATCTGCAATGCAAACTTTCTTGCTCATCTAATATGCATTTATTTTACATTCTCGCTGAACAATGAGCGCTCGGGTTTATTCTGATTGGGGATCATGAATGCACATAATGGAGTCGCTGTGCTGTCTGTTATTTGCTTCGAAGTTCAATTTTGAATTCCATGCGGCCATTGATTCAAGCGAGCGAGCTTCAAGACGTCGTCAGCATCCTCAGAGCTCGGTTCAATCGAAGACGACGAATTCTCATTACGCGTGTTTGTCTTTGCTCTTGATAAGTTGGCGGGGAAAGTCAAATGAAGGCATTTTAATTTCAAGTCTTCCCTCCGATCGCTGAATAAATTTAATGCCGAGCGGAAAAATTGGCAGATGAAATGTAAATACACGAATTCGATATTCACATTAGATTGGAAATGAATTGTTCTTACTTTGTCTGATGGAGGATTTGGCAATCAATTGTAAACGCAATAGGGACAGTTCGTGGAGTTTGTCACGACAAAAAGCTGCGAGAATGAAACTTAAAATGTTGGGAAGATTTTTTGTAAAAAACTTTTGAGTAAGATCAAACTTCAATGGTCGAAGAACACGAAGGTTTTTCATTCTCTCTAGTTCGGCGACTTAACCGACTCACGATGCCCGTTCATAGACAAATATTCAACAAAAGAAAATTGAACACATTTTCCTAGTAAAAGAAGAAGACGAAAATCCTTGAGCTTAAACCTTACGCCTCTCGTCTTACGCCGCCTGTAAAATTGTCACGATAAGAGTTGTAACAATGAGCATCGAGCAGCATAAATAATAGAAGCGTTGTAATGGATCCGAGAGTCGGAGTTTATTATATTTTTGAATAAGCGGAGAGGCAGACAGTGAAAAAATGATTGATAACAGTATTTGCTGCTGTGTGTTATGCCTGTAAGAGAAATGTATCAACATGGAAGTGAGATTTATTAATTTCCATGCTCTCCCCGCTTTCGAGAAGGTGTAAAGACGAGGGCGAGCTCTTGTTTTCCTCGACGGAAAGAATGAAATAGCTCAAGATTTATCGAAACAATCCCCAGAAGACTCTCGAGGCGAAAAGGCATCAATTTATAATGATGCTGCTCGTTCCTTTCGCCTCGTTGTTAATCATGTAAATGCCTCAAATGATGATAAATGCGCTGGGCCGTCTTCGCCTGAATAATTCTCTCCTCAAGACTCAACGATGCTCTTCAGGGATTTCAGGCTCATAAGTCAGAGCCAAGGTCATCAAGCGATGAAAGAAGTAATGACACATCTTAAACTATGTTGTGTTGAGATCACTCGTCTTAATGCTGGTTTATGCTCAAATATGCAATGAATTTTATATCCCTCGATGTCCTCAAGCATCGCCAACGTTAACGGCAAGGGGACGACAATATGTTTTTACGATGTGCTCACTGGAATTTGCACTTTATCTCGCTCACTCTTCTCCGCTGCCTCTGCTTATGATTATTTTTTATTAAATGACAGTCAAAGACAAAATAGAGCGAAGGAACATTCATAACTGACATCATATCATCAATCAAACCAAGAATCTTATTTCTCTGTTAAATTAAATTTCCTTTCGCTCGTCGAGTGAGCAGAATGCGGGAGTGACATCTAATAACGACAAATAAGTGAAGGGAAAATTGACTTTACGATTTTTAATTAAAATACTTTGCTTGTTAAAAGTCTCGAGAATTAATTCGTCATGAGATTCGTCTTTTGCATAAATGGAGTCGCCTGGCATTCCCGCTGACCATATTGAAGCGATCGCTCGGTGCCGAGCTCGTTGCTTGTGGGAAAAGTGATTGTTAAACATTAATTTCGCTCACTTATTATTCAAAAGGCGACGCATAAGAGAACAAGATGCTCCAAATTTAAATCAAATAATTCAAATTGCTCGAGCAACGCATGACATCATTATACGCTTTAATTGAAACTACTCGGAGAGCTGAGTTTAATTAATTTAATTTACTAATTAGCGCGTTCCATCGCCCTTTAAGAAAAGTGTCCGAAGAAGGGAAAACTGCCGTCAACCTGTTCAGGTTTCCCCGTTTTCACTCGACTCGCTTTCCAGCGAATAACAAATTAAACACCACGAAATAACACTCGACGATATTTCGGGCCAGGCTCGCCTTATCGGGCTTGCATGAAGCAAAAACCTTCTTCGTTTATCTCTGTTCGTGTTTCTTGAAGTTCGTTTCGTTGCTCTCGAGCGAAATTTTTATCTGAAATCAAACGGCGCTTTAAAAATACAAGTCTGGAGCAAAAAGAATTGAATTAAGTCTCGAGATACAAACGCCCGAACATGCCATTGAGCAGCGAGAGATGCAACGTTTTCTGGGAACCATCGGAGGTGTAAATTGCGAGCTGGCAACTTGTTTCGGCGCTCGCATTCGAGAAGCGTAAAAAACAAATTTGATGAAAAACGGAAGAAAGGCGAACGAGAACCTCAGTTGATTCTGGCACATTAAAGAGATCAAACGGTTTATTGATTATTTCTCTGCGCTCGCTCGTCGCCTCGTCTTCAATCCGAGAAGGGAAAATCGATCATTATGTGATGTCGTGATTTTTTGTGTCGAACATAAAATGAATTCGCAACAAGCAGACAATGCAAGAGTTGTAAAAAAAAAGCCAGTGAGCTAGCGAATAAGAATGTCGTGGCATGCGCATTGTATCGAAGGAGAAATGTTTATGGCAACGACAGAAAGAAGTCCTGAAGATTCATAATGGACGAAAATTAAAAATGATTTTTCATTTTCCTTTCTGCGAGAGGCGAGAAATAATCGCGATCAATTACAAGCCGTCTGGCGCTCGCTCAGTGGGCCTCAGGAAACTTTTTTGCCTTCTGCGAAGTGTTGGGAAGTCGACAACAAAAGCAAGAACACGAGTGGCAACAAAATCCTATTGACACCCCTAGTCGAGCGAGTGAACGAGCGAACGATACATGGTGTCTGGTTTTGTGTTTTATTATGCTTTCGAACTAACATGCAGCGATGTCATGTTTATTCTAGTGAGACTTGCTGTGCATTACGCTGGCACTAAACGTCGCTACTTTAGACGACACATCGGCATCGCCTTCGCAGTAGCAGAGCGGGGAAAACTGTAAAGGAAAAAGCATTTTCGCTTGCTCGCCTCGAGGAAGTTCCAACTTTTCTTCCTCCTCGACTTCGCTACAAATTGTATAACTTTGCTTTCACGTTTAAAATAACAACAACCACATCGACATAAAAACAACATAAAATTTACACACAGCGGAGAAAGCTTGTAATAACTTTAGGAAATTTATTTCGCTTTGATGGTCCACCCAGAGTTTCCAATTGAAAATTTCCACGTCCGCCCACCGCCACCCACCAGCGTAATGCTTCTGGAAATACATAAAATTCGACATAAAACGATACTTTCTCGCTGTTACATGTTTCGTGACTACACACTCAGCAAAAGCTCCCAACTAGAGGAAACCAGTGTTCTGCTCTGCAGAGAAATTGTCCTTGTCGAATCCCTAAATACAATGTAGCGAACGGAAAACAAAATGGGTAGTTTGAGGGGGGAGCGAGGGAGCGACCGGCTTACAGAATAAAATGTTCAACTTTATCTTTTTCTAATAAAAACAATAAAATAACAGAAAAGTTTTTCTGTCAGGCGTGGGCGAGAGGGGGAGAAAGTTGGGCAAAGTGTGAGTGACTCGGAAAATAGAATCAAATAAACATCAATTTTTCATTTTGTTTTCAGTTTGTATAGCAGCGGTTTTTGCCTCTTCAAGCTCTCCCACCACCGCCCACGCTTTCATGGTGGGGATTGAATGGTTTTTTGATTGTGGGATAAATGGAGGGTTGCGAATGAATAAAAGTGTGAAAATCGAAGAAACTCGCTTCTCCCTCTCGTCATAAAAAAGCAGAAAAGTTTATTATTGAAAACATATTTTCACGAAAGCGAGAGATATGTTGGAATCAATTTCGGACTGTGGGGAAATGTAATCGTGAAGCTTTGATAGGGGAGAAAGTTTCTGCTGATGCACGCAAATCGTAACTTGTGTGTTTGGGGAGAGTTTGATGTGATTGTCTTAAAAAAAAATGTCTAAAAATTATTTAACTCAGGAAATTTTATTTAAAAAAAAAATTTTTTTTTTCTTGTGAAATTTTTAAAAATATTTTAGAAGAAAATTCTTCATTCACTCGATAACTTTACACAATTTATGGATGCGCCCCACGAAACATTCAAGAAAAATAAACTGGAAATGTGTTTCGACTTCATAGTTTCTCGATATCTTTTGGCAAATCGCAGGCCCAACAAAAAGCGGAAAACTTCACGCGACGAGAGGTGTTTGCCTTCTGAAAATTTCTTTCACACTTTCGCTCGTTCCGACAGTGTGTTTCCCTTATTACTTTAATGAGCGCATTAATTTGGTGTCACTGAAAGGTGAGGAACATCGGAGCGATATAAATCAGGCGCATATTTCATGCGCGATTGACATCAGTGAGGATGTTAACAAGAAATTCTTTCTTGACGACTGATTAAATTAAATTATTTCAATTCTAACGTTACTGAAGTGTCTCGCATTTTTCAACAGTCCATTAGACCAGCGGACGGAACAAGCGGGACGAGAATAAAAACTGTCAGAGATAAAACGGCGAGGCGAAATGTGCACGAGTGTGATGAAGAGTTGATTGTTGTTCCCGATCCTCGAACATATTTCTTGAGAGGCAGCTGGCCCGAGGCTTATCTGGAACTCGCTCTCGTGAAGAAGTCGAATAGCAATAAGTGAAACAACATGTAGCTCTAAGGGATTATTATCAAATATAATTTAATTAAAAGCCGAAGCGATGTTTAATGCATTTCGCAGGCCAGCAGAGGTAAAAAGGTTTAACATCATTTTTACGAAGCAATTATTCGACAAACACGTGCGCCTTGCATCTTGCTATTGATTTATCGCCTGTTCGCGGACCTTGCCGCTGTTTAGCAACCCGTTACACTTTCATAATTGCATTGCTTTTCCCCAAATCTAGCAACAACTCATAAGTTTTTAATGCCTCGCCATCCATTGTTTCATCGCCATAAATTTCACAATTATGCAAAACCGAAGCTATTAACATTTTCGCAAAGTGCAGAAATGTTGTTTCTCCAACCTACCATGGCTTAACACAATAAATTTCCCAACTCCTAACATGTATCATAACTTGGAAACTATCTTGCATGTCAATCGCGTTTCTTCCGAGCCACCACGGCGACTAGAGAAATGGAAACTTTTAATAATGAAAGGCGAAGCGTAAGTGGAACAAACATTGCCATGGTGTGGCTGAGAGCCATTTTTCGAGCCCGGCTATCGCTTCAATATTCCCTCATACGCGTCTTATCTACGTCTCGTGTTCATGGGAAATAAAGTGATGGGTTTTAAAGCGAGTGGTTTGTCGGACAACGAAACGTTCTCGACCACATGCTTTCAGTTCACTTACGTCTTAATTACCAGCGAGAAGACTCGCAAGACATTAAAACTCTTCTTGCGAGGCAATGAACATCACATAATCTCTCTCGTGTTCGAAAAAGTTCTTCAAACAAACAGAACGAGCTACATCCCGAAAAACAAGTCGACGAAGATATTTCATTCGAGCTCGTAAAATAAATAATTAAACAAACTTTAAAGGCAACAAGGCGTTTATTAGTTTTTATGAGATCTGTTTTGTTTCGAGGCACTTACAGCGTCTTCGTCGACTCTCCGATGAATAAAAGTTATTGTTGTTTGTGGCTTTTAAAGGAAATACTTTCGGATTCATCGCTCGTAAAAGTTATTGAAGCGCAGATGATTGTCGATTGTCTTAATTTATGATTCGCTTAAACTGACGCTACAGCTTTCGTCGTCCGGAGATCGAGCATTGCAACATTTTTCCGCTTTCGTTCGTTGTCGAGAGAGAGCGCAAAAAATCGAACGAATGTTTCCGCATCAAACATGCATATGATAACAATTTTACATGACGAACAAAAGGTTGAGTTCACACAGCAATCCAATTTACCGGCTCGAACGTTATTCAAACGATATGGAGCCGTAGCATGTGCTCGGGGACGTTGATGTGTTGCGTCACTCGGCAATGGAACTGCAAGCTAAAGAATCAGACGAGCTTCCCGAGCTCCATTGCCATCCCACGAGCGCGATTTTTTATTTGAAATCAAACATGATTCTCTCGTCTTCCATGAGATGAAAAATGTACGAATTGTTAAAATCAGAATCGAGCCACATGCGACTATGATTCGAGATTACTTATTCATATCGTTGCGAGCGGTGAGGATTTTTATTTGCGAAAGAACTGAATCAATCATAAGGCACTTTACATCGCTACAAGTGCTGCTCGAATGTGATTGAACCTTGAACTTGACTCGGGCCTCGAATTGCTGCGCAAACAATAATTTTGTTTATTAATATTCTCAAGTCTGTCTGGGCATCTACTCCTTTTGTAACGAGAGCTCATTTGGCAACAGCAGCAAACCTTCACCCATCCAATCAATCTCTCCTATTGCAATGGATGAAGTGTCTTAATGGACATTGGGTGACTAAGTGCGAGTGCACAAGCCGATGTAGCGACATTAAATTTATAATTCATCATCTCTCGGCGTGTTTGAACACAAATAGTCGCTTTAATTAACAGCAAACAACGATTTATTTCTCGCTAGTCACTTTATCGTGTACACAAGCCCCGAAACTCTACACGGAGCACATGTAATTACATTTTAATTTATCAGAGAAAATTATATCGAATAATTAACGACATGTTTGTACTTAATAAAACACATATTGATAACACTAATCAACTGTCACCGAGCGTTGAATCGTGTTCACATGATAACATCGATGTTCGACAGAGCTTTTCAAACGACTGCCGAGGCTCGGCATGCAAAATTGCTGAAGGGAGTCAAGGGTTGAGGGCGAGAAAATCCTCCACTTAGACCTAACGATAATGAAACTCGAGAAAATGGCCAGAAAACACTTTTTTAAATTAACCGAAATGGCTCTTGCCGCACGATATTTTAGAGCAAATCTTTTCATATTAAAATTAATGACAACGAATGAACGCGAGGGTCGTTTACGGTCGTTAAAAACACCAACGATCCGCGAGATTTCCACACAAAAATCTGAATACTTTCGAGAAGAATGTAAAGTTAAAGAGTTTTTTCTTTTTTAATTTGGCAGTCAATTTAATAATCTGAAGTAATTAGGGAATGGTGCCGGGGGTTTGCAGATGGAAGGCCGAGAAATTTTCAAAAGTATTCGTAGTGTGAGGGTTTAGGAAAGAAATGAAAATGTTACTTGGAATGTAGTCAAAGTCAGGGTTTGTCCCAACTCAAAGTTGTTGCCAGATGAATTTTAGAAACACCAAATTTGGAAGACGGCAAAGAAACTTTGGGGTTCCAAGATCCACCCTGCGTTTTGACATTGCTTTTTATCATCTTTTTACCACCCACTTTGGTTCCATGCCTCAACTCCCAGGCCACCGGCAACTCTCCCTGCATAAACTGACAACCTTTAACGACTTCTTTCCACTTTTTCCATCAAACATCTTAATTATCGTTTGTATTAATCATCATTTCCTTCTCGCAATGGGCTTAAGCTGGTCGCGAGGGTGAGAACGATCCACCAGCTCAAGCGACGAGCAGCGAAAGTTGCGACTCATCGCATAATGATTCTCGTCAAACAGTTTTTATCTCGTCCGAAGCGCAACAACACCACGAGTTTCTGTAATGTTTATTTGAATTATCGCCTTTTGTGGATCGCTGGCAACAGAACGATGGCGTTGTTTGATGTGAAAACATTCTCTTCCTTTCGTTCGGCATTAAATTAAATAAAACATGTTCGAAGAACGACGATACAGATTTAACAATCACCTCGTACAACCGAATATCCGTCACAATGACACTGCAAATATTTCGATATTCGTTCACCGAGAGAACAACATCGAATTGTAATGATTTCTGTATTAAGCGGAGGCCGCATTGTTGGGCCATGACCGTGGATGATGGAAGAGAAGTTTAATTGATAAAGCAAAGGCGAGGGAGCGACGACACTTTCGAACGCACCACGTGAAACCGAAACCCAAAGAAATCATCTCAAGTTACACACTCGATAAAGATTTCGATTTGGCTTTTATTCGGAAGAATCATTCTGGCTGTGTAAACATCCCGTGTAGGTGAACGAGGGATGAAATTAGCAATTCATCGACAGCGAGACGCTGAGTTAGATCTCGAACATCATGTGAACGCTGATTGAGACGCAAGCAAAGTGAATGGAAACATGTGTCGGGATTAAAATTCGTTCAAATCTGTTTGCGATCGAAATTGATATCAATTGTAGGCGAAACAAGACGTCGCTTTGTCGAGGCAACAATGAGAGCTTAATTCTGAACTCATTAACAGATTCCGAAGTGATTCACACTGAGACTTTCAATTAAACCAGCGACGACGAGAGTTGAACGAGCCCCAAAATGGAAAATAATGTCGAGCGACGATTAATTAAACTGTTTAATTCCGATGTGAATGAGTCTTCAAATATTTATGCTCGGCATCGCTTCATAATTCCGATTGTCATCTTTGTTTAATGCAATCTTATGTGGCATAATTACTGCTAAGCGTCAAGTGAGTGAGCAAAGAATGTTTACGGATTAGAAAATGAAAATTTGGGGTTCGGAAAATTTAGTGAGGGAGAGCAAAGGAAGCGGAAGCTGACTGAATAGAAGAAAATTAAAAAAGAAAACCTCATAATTTTAAAAATCGAACCTTCGATCTTAGGCTTCGAAGGCTTTCATCAGTTCAGTCAAACGACATTGACACTGTCATCTTTCGATTTGCACGAAGTCTTTGACTTAAACTGCTAGAAGATTCGATGACCATTCGACCTCTACAACCCTCCTCGACCCCCAGCAAACTCGCCGTCATTTATTTCTCGTCTCCTCATTTGAAATTTTCTCTGTCTCTAATTCCACAACACAGCGACAGTTCATTCTTTTCAGCAGCAAAGTTCTTCTGTTCTCCAACTCTTTTCTGTTGTGTTCGGCTGTTGTGCAGTGACATTTTGTTTAGCATCAGAGCTTCAGCATCAGACACACCGCCGAAAGAAGAATGAAACCAGCCAGCCATTCCCCGAAAGCGGCAGATTCTTTTTCGATGCTCGAAGCGCTGCAACAAGACAACAGCAGACACACATGAGCGTCTCTGAGGCTCTCATTGTTTCGTTGGTATCATCGTTATTTATTCCATAATTCCACTTCATCATACACGAAACCGAAATGAATTAAATTCACACACTCGTGGAGCGCACGAGATGTCGCCGCCCGCCCCCCTCACCTTTTGTCTGAGCAGCATTTATTTTAATTCCAGAATGGTAAATGAAAAGTTTGTTTGCTCTTCCGGCTGGGATTTTTTCATGCGATTCTTGTTGTCTCCTTCAACTCCAGCGCTGCGAAATTTCGCTCATAAATTTATTGTAAAGTTTCGCGTTTCATGTGCACACACAAGGACTTTAATTCATTCAATTAAAAAGATTACTGCTCGTGTAATGCGCTGCGCGACTCCCTCAGCGAACAATGCAATTAGCGTAATTCCTGAAAATTGAATGTTTTATCATCTGCAGCACCTTGAACGCTTAGCGAGTTATTTATGGTGTCAGCCGACCGTGAACATCTTTCTAATTCTTATTGCCTTTCGCGGTATCGAATAGAAACGGCTTAGTCGAGGGCTATCGCGATCAAACAAGAAGGAGAGGATCGAAGAGAAAAACAAAGAAACAGCGCGCACAATCAGATCAAATCGCCTTCACAGGAATATCGTCGCTCCCAGGCACAATTTAGATTCAATTATGAGCTAGATGACTCCGATCGATCATGTTGCAGTCAGCAGGTGGCCGCTGCTCTGTGTGAACACCTCGCCTCTTGTAATTCGGTATTCACGTCGCATCAGCTAGCAATCAACAGCATTTGAGACACTCGAAGCGCATCAATCGCCCTCTCCACGACGCTGATGCATTCTCCTTGTAAGAGGCTTTACTCCAACACCGAGAGCGGGGCGGCAATAATTTCTTATTTGTTAGAAGCTCCAAACTACACATGTTCCAACTTAATAAATTTGTCAAAAGTAGTTTCCCCGACCGCCGGAGCGAGTGCGATGTATTTTCCATCGGAGCGCAAACAACTTTTACGGCACGTTATGTATGTTTATTGCTTTTATTTTCCATTTCTCCTCTCGCACATAAGCAGCGCACACAACATAAATTTTCACCATTTTCTATTTTCCTTTTGTTGTGCTTTCGTGAGCCGAAGAAAACGAGATGACGACAGCTTCTTACGCCGCTTGCCGTCGGTCTCCACTCCGAGTGATGGCGACATTCCAATTCATTCGAAATCAAGGATGGCAAAATCCTGATAATAATTCAAATGAGATTTGGCTGTGCATTTGAGTGAGCAGAGAAGTCTTCACTGCGCCCTTTCATCACGTTCGGATGCCGGGGAGGAAGGAAAATTACTCGCAATGTTATCGTTTTGTTTGCGGGGTCAGAGCGAGAGCCGCTCATCCGATATGTCGAGCACGTACAATATTTTGAATAGAAATCAAATGGAAATGTTTTTACCATAAACAAGCTTCGTTGTGGCGAAAAGTTTCGCAATTTCATCTTCCTCTCGGCGTCCCAAATCAATTCTCCTCAAGATTTCCTTTCGGATTATGCAATGGGTGGGCGAAAGTTTGCAGTTTGTCGGGAGCGAGGTGAATGCAAAGCGCCAGAAACCTCGAACATGTGTCGGGCGAACTTGGCAGGAAAAAACGGAAAATCATTCTACGACATGTGTCCGTCGGTTTGTCTATTCGTGGTCGAAACCTCGCCGCAGAACATCGCCGACATAATAATTTCAAAGTGTTGTCGACAAAAGCTTTTGCACTTTCATGGAAATTTATTCTGCTTCAGCTTTTGTGTCCTTTGGCGTTTTGTTCGTTGGCAACTCTTCGTCATCAAACGGAACTCGACGCTGCTTAACTCGACACCAGCGGCCACTGAATTCCCAACGACGGCCACCCACGGTCAGAGACACAAACACGATGCATCATTGTTTAATGTTTTAAAATATTGATTCGCTTTTATTAGCGCGGCGATATCATTTTCGCTTTTGTTTGGACAAAGAATGTCGAGGCAACCGATCGTGATTCGATAAGCTTTGCATGTTTATGCAACTGAATGTCGGTAGACGACTGACATCGAATCAGTGATTAATTGCCGCGAATCTCCAACGGCCACCGGGTTAGATTTTAGTTCTTTGCCTTCTTAAAGTCGGCTTCTCCGTCGCCGCCTTCGCCCTTCCGCTTCGTGATGATTTTCTGGATCTTCTGCCACTCCTGGTCGATCTTCTGCATTTCCGTTTTGGTCTTTCGCGTCTTACGACCGTCAGACATCTTCAAGCCGTACTGGAAAGCAGCTTTTGGCAGCGCTTCCTTTGAGCTCATGTAGTCAGAATATTCTTCTGGCGTGTCAAAGTCCCAACGGCCGATCGGACCTTTCTTGTTTCCCTTGTCCATCTTAGTGTAATCGACTTCATCATCAGAATCGATAATCGCGTCGTCCATCTCCTGCAAGCCAGGATAACACTCAGCATAGGAGTCTGGCTCGTTGGCGTGCAGCTTCGTGATGAGCTGAGTGGAGAGCTTTGGTGGCGCGGGTATGTTGATGACTCCTTGCTCAGCCTCTTCGGCTTCGCTGGGTTTGTCGAAGTACGAGCCGCGTTTGCGGTTCGAGGAGCTCGAAGACTTTGACGAGTGCCCGTAGTCATCATCGTAATGTCGTCTGTCACGCCGATCGCTTCTGTCTCTGTAACGATCTCGGTCGCGCTCGCGGTCACGATCTCGGTCGCTTCCTCGATCGTAATCTTTGCTGCGAGCTGGTTTGTAATCACCGATGTCACCATAGATCGAATCGTCTTCCTTGTGGCGTGATTTAGATGCTGAAGATGACGAGCTGGTCGAGGGTTTGATGATCGGCTCCTCCGGGACCTTGAACACTCCTTTGTCTTTCTTTTTATTCTTCTTTTTGCCGCCTTGACGCAAATAAGAAAATATGTTTGTTAGTTTGTTGACAACGATGTCGTTCGTGTTGAGAGTGTTGAGCTCAGCTGAAGCTTGCGTCTCCGCCTTTGATCTGATGATGGTTGTTGGAATATCCGTCTCGGCGTTCTCATCTTCGAGCTCGACCAGATAAGCCATTCGACCAGCGACGAAGAATTCATTTCTCTCAACGTTCTTAGATCGCTGCGTTGAAATCCAACGATGTATGTTCTTTCCTAGAACTGTCTTAAGCTCTGATTCATCTGATTCATGCTTCTCCGCTTCGAGCTTCTCGTTGACCTTCTCAGCAATCTTTTCGTCAACCAACTTTTCAATTTCAATCTCCTCGATTGTTTCTTGATGCGTTATTTCACTTCGCACTTTCTGTAGCAGAGCATAATCCAAGCCTTTGACCAAATGGGTGTGCTGCAAATCACCTCCCAAGAACTTCGACTCCTGGATTAACTGGCGACGGCGTTCGGCTGTATCAATTCCACTCTTCATGTCAGGAGCGACTGCTCTGTAGCCCGACGTTGAGTTCCTTGCGTCAGTCTGAGTGAAATCGGTGGTTGCTCCTTCTCGTCTCTCTTTCGCTCGGTCGCGGTACTTCTCCGAGAGCTCCGACAAGACGTTGTCCTCAGACTTCTTGAGCTCTGAAGAGGAAAATCATTCGGTTAGCCAAGAGATCCAGACAGCAACAGAAAAATACTTACGAGCATAGAAATTTTTCTTCTTGCGACGAGCGTCATGTTTCTCAGAGCTTTTCTTCGTTGTCGACGACGATGCCTTAGCTGGAGTCGCTGACGACAAAGCTAGAACAGAATTTGAATGAATTCGCTATCGATCTGCCGACGATCAACTTACTCTTCGCTCCAGACGCCAACAGCTTTCTGAAATCATCATTGGTCAGTCGCTCCGTCCTCGGTTCCTCCATTGCAAGTTGATTCGTTTCGCTTAACTAACTTACAAAGCCGTCAGAGTCGAATTATCTCGTCTGTTTACTTTTTTGATGTCGCGCAGCTCGAAAGTGTCTCGGCTAACCGAAAAAAGGTTTTTAAATTTTTGTCTCGACTCTTCAAATCCTAGAAAACCGTTAAATTCGTTAAAATTTGTCTATTTTGTCACACACATTCAAGCCAGCGGCATTTAATCGCGACGAATTAAATAAATCGAAATAATGGCAGGAAACCCGGATCCCATCTATTTGAGCTTGTCAGCTGACGATCCAGACCTCGGCACAACTGAAATCGAGTCAATGTGCATGAATTGCGAGAGAAATGTGAGTGGAAAGTTCGAGATAAATTTTGTTAGTCATCCACATGTCGACATTTATGTTTTCAGGGAACTACGCGTCTTTTGCTGACGAAGATTCCCTTTTACAAGGAGGTCGTGTTGATGTCATTTGCCTGCGAACATTGCGGGTACCAGAACAATGAGATTCAGTCAGGAGCTGAGATAAAACCGAAAGGAATCAAGTTCAAGTTGACAGTGAAGGAGCCGGCGGATTTGAATCGTAGGATTGTGAAATCAGACTACAGCTCAGTGCGAATAGACGAGCTCGACTTCGAAATACCTGCCAAGTCACAGAAAGGAGAAGTCACGACAGTTGAGGGGATCATTAACCGCGTAGTCACCGGATTGTCTCAGGACCAAGAGAAACGAAGGCAAGAACATCCAGAAGCAGCAGCGCAAATCGATCGGTTCATTGGGCAACTCGAGAATCTCAAAGAGCTTCAAACGCCTTTCACACTGATACTCGACGATGCTTCCGGCGATGCGCATATCGAGAATCCTCACGCTCCACACTCCGATCCGAACGTGACCGTTGAGAACTACACGCGAACGAAAGAGCAAGATCACCTGCTCGGCATGTTCACGCAGGAAGAGCTGGCTGACACTGGTGAAGCAAAGCGAGAGAACCAGGAGCAAGAAGATGGAAACAAAATGTTGAAGCCTGTGACGGCAGGCGAATGGTCGATAGAAGAATTGCACGGAGAAGTTCTGTCGTTTCCGACGATGTGCCACGGCTGCTTTGCGCCTTGCGAGACCAACATGAAGCTGACGCAGATCCCTCACTTCAAAGACGTCGTGATCATGGCGACCGTCTGCGAGGCTTGCGGACTTAGGACGAGCGAAGTGAAATCCGGAGGCGGAATTGAAGAGAAAGGCGTGAAGATTGAAGTCAAGGTGTTGTCTCGCGATGACTTCTCCCGAGACGTGCTCAAGTCGGAGACTTGCCATGTTGCGATACGAGAGTTGGACGTTGAAGTTGGACCCTCAGCTCTCGGTGGACGCTTCACAACAGTCGAAGGTCTTCTCACAGCAATGCGAGATCAACTGGCGGAGAACAGCGCAATGTTTGGAGACTCAGCCGACCGAGAATGTCAAAACAGATTGGATGTGTAAGCTCGATTACTTCATGAAGTGATTGACAAATTTTAACGAGTTTCTTTTCGCAGTTTCCTCGAGCAATTCGACGAGGTGTTGAAGGGCTCTCGAATGGTGACAGTAATCCTCGACGATCCAGCCGGCAACAGCTACGTCCAGGCGTTGACTGACGACGGAGTGGCCGATCCGAACCTGAGGATTATCCGCTATCACCGATCGCACGACCAGAACGAAGAGCTCGGCATCAACGACATGAAAACCGAAGGCTACGAAGAGGAAGAAAGCTCATCAGTCGAGACTGATGGTGGCCGATAACTGAACCAGTTTCCCAGTTGGCAATAAAGTTGAACTTACTTTTCAAAAGAAGCACACGAACTTTCATTTCGTCCATCTCGCCAAGTGTAGCAGGCTGGCTCCTTAAATTTTCAGCACGTTGTTGACCCTCGCGTGCTCTACAAGTGCAGCTTTAATTCAATGTATTCACTTCGATCTCGCTTCGACCGTTTCGGATAATTGCTGCTGGAATTGCACAACATATCGAGTCCGATTTATTGCCCAAAATGAAACGCAGCGATTAATTTTTCAATTATGTTTTCTCGATCTTGTTTTATTTTGAAAAAATTTCTCTCTCTTATCACAGACGAAAATCGAAATATAATTTATTTAAGTTAAATTGCTTCATCACAAGAAGCACTGGAGGGCTCGACGAATGGGGAGGAAAGCAATTAAACAGCGCACAATGTTAAATCCTCGAGCTGAAAATCTCTCGCAATTAACCGAGTCACGTTTCACAATGAAAAAAGTTCCTGATCGTTGACACGAGAAGTTGCACATCGATGACGCCAACTCTAGACAAATTGGACCAAGAGATAATTGCGCGACTCTTGAAATTCGCTCTGCTCTGAAGTAATGAAAATGTGGACCGAAAGGCCCGAAGGAGGAGGAAGAGAGAAAACATAAAATTCATCTACGTAGCTTAAAGTCATAAGTGTGATGTAAGACATTTTATTATTCTAGTTAGCGGCGATGAGCGTCAATCCAGCGTCATCGGCAAAGTTCCATAAAGTTTGTAATCTGCAACGAAAATGATTTATGAGCAACCGGGCGCATATGATGCATTCATCATCGCATTATATTTTAATTGAGGTGAGATGAAACGGTTAACGTGTTATGAGGCGAAACGTGACGGTAGCGAGACAATTGCCACGGCTAAAGCGATTCTCAGTTATTGTTCTCGAGCTTCTTTCGACTGCTCGCTGTTTGCGTTTTCACACAATTGCTCGAGACATGAATGACCGTGCTTTGTTCGGAGAAGTGTTTATCTTAGTTCCGACATCGCTAGACGACGCAGCTTCCTTAAAAGATCGCGGGCCGTTGACTGTCGTTGGAATGCTCGAAGCAGAGCTCGCCAAATCGAGCGGATTTCCATAACAAAGTCGAGGAGATCGACGAGTTATTTATTGCAGAAAGGAGCGGCGGGCTAAGGGTGACTGCTGCACTAAGTGGAAAGCTTGCGAGAATCGTTCTAGCGAAGCAACTCAAGTCTCTTCGACTCCTGACAGTTGTGCGTGGAAGTTTTAATCGCGACGACAACCGGTTTTGACTTCAAATGCGAAAAGTTATGTTCCGCGGGGCAAAGCGGCGAGCTCGAAATAAATAGGAAACAAAGTAACGACTGCGATTCGAGTTAATTACATTGCTCCGTTTCCGATTGCTTCTAATGTTCTGCAATAGATTTAACGCATTTTCTACTCAGTGATTTTAACATATTGCAACGTGCAATGGCAATTACAAAGCTTTTAGCTGTTTAATGAGTCTCGTTGGCTAGGCGAGCTTGACAACAACGCAAGCAAGACGCTCTGGTTATCTGTAATCTGCTGTGGCTTTCATTGAGCTATCCAGCTAGTTTGTTTGAATGTTTTAGCTTGCAGTGACCAAAGGATCAACTGTAAAATCCCCAAATGCTCCAATAAATTAAGCATTAAGTTTGAGGCTCCGACAAATCGAAACATCGAAATGATATTGAGCAGAAATAAATCGTACAACACGCGAAAGGTTTTTTCTGCTTCTCAGCGAGGGAAAAGGCAATAAGAAGCTCAGCATGACATTTTGCCGAGAGCTTGAAGTGAAATATTAAAAGCCGCGAAAAGCACAAAAAGGTTTCTGCTTGTCGGAAAACTGACACAAGTCGCACGTATGCGTGAAACTCGCTCCGCTGCGAACGCAAGACCTCTAAATCTTTGCCGGTTTAAGCGAGCATATGACGCGAACGGTGCGAGTCTTATCATCCATCGAGGTCTCGAGAGGCTTTCGAGTTTCTCGACGACTAGATGAAGTTCAGAAGAAAAGGTTACGCGAGTGATTGCTTCACACCTAGCCAACATCATTTCTAATTTGCTTTTGAATCTTTACGAGCATCTTAACGCTTCAAAGAAGGTCAAGCGGTAAGTGTCGGCGACGTACTCGCGGCTCGTGAGACACCAAAACGTTTTCTACTAACTCTCTACTACGTTTACTCGCAATTGGTTTCGGCTACTCGGAATGCCATGAATTATGCTGCGAGAGAAATAGCCAACAGAACCCGCAGCCTTGTACTTCATTCATCCTCACGTCTCGCACGATGTGGCAAGCCGGCTTAGGCTTGTCGTGGAAATTCCACAAATTCTGAGTAATTGGAAGGCGCGTTAAGCATGAAACCTAAGCTTGAACCTCAGTGAGAAGTCGCTAATCGTATGCTAATTGCCAATCACTGACGCAACGCTGATAGGACTTCCCTGTTTTTCCTCACAGCGAACTTTTTCTCTCGCACAAATTTCAATGCGTTGCCTTCATTAAATTTTCTCTTTCGACATCTCGAAAACAATCGCGACGCGAACGCTTTTAATAATCTTTTTATAATGCTAATTAAAGGCCCCATAATGGGCTTGAAGCATTCGAGACTCTCAACGCGAACCTTGATTGCAATTGAAGTCGTGTCGGCCGATGGCTGACTTGCGATACTTTTTAGAAAAGATCGAGACAACCTTCGGTGCGGAGAGAGAGAGATTGTTGACATAGAAATTGAATCAATCCGGCAGCGGGTCATCTGGCAACGTGGCGCTCTATCGGCTGGCCTTCATGACGCACACAAAATGCTAATTCGATGATCATCCACCATCAATTATCATCAAACTGAATCAACGAGATGATGAATGCAAAGGTGCGCGCGTCGCGACTTTGAAATTTTATGTTCACCGTTTCGTTTCTCAAATTCAGTGTCAACTCACCAATTCAGCTTCGAAGGCTCGTACACGTACAACGTTCATCGAAAGCCTAAGAAGTCGGTCAAGCGATCGTTGAGCGCATCAATCCAATTTACTGTAGTCTTTGATTTGGGGACGCGCGTCTCGGCGTTCGCGGGAACGTATTCCTCCGAGCGGATGCAGAAGTAACTGTTGATCGGCGCTCGACACATTGGACAGCGATCGAGTTTTGCTGACGAAGAGAAATTCGCAATGAAAACAAACGAATAAAGCGACTCTTCAACTCATCTAATCTGCCTGGCTTGGGCCAATGTTTGTGTTTAAAATTCACAACGAATCATTTTGCGAGAAGTCGCTGGGCTCGCCGAAGATTTTTAAAGGCAAATATCGATTCCAGAACGAAGGCAGAGAAGAAGAGGCCGAAGGAATGTTGTTGTGGTCGTTAAGAATTCAGCGCCTCACAGTTGACATAGCGTCGTCGTTATGAAGATTCTTCCATGAGGAATTCTTCGTCTCGAGATATGTCGAGCGGCGTCTCACTTTAGATTGCAGTAAATACTTACAGAAACAAATAGCACAGATGCAAGTATGTCGGCAAGGCAGCAAGGCTCGCGACAGCGGGAAATAATGGCAAACGACGCAAAGCTGCTCAGACTGCTGGCCCTCGCGTGGATTCGCATCTGAGCAGAGCAAGGGAGAGCTGCTGCCGGCGCAGGCCACAGGCTCGGCGAGAGACAGCGAGCCACCGTTCATCGGTGACCCCATCGGAGAGCCTTCGCTCTCGTTCTCGCCGGCAGCCATGTAAAGTTGCTGCGAACGAGAAGTAAAGTTTTAATTAATCGTCACGATCGCGAAGTTCAAGCGACTGTTTGACTGCAATTTGTGTGCTTGAACTGTACGAAGCAGCTCGAGCATCTGGATGGGACGATTGCACAATTCGTAGCTCATGTTACAAGTTTCAAACGACGAACGTTGCAGTTTTCACGTTCGCGTAATTTAGAATGCAAATGACTTTGCTCTCGGCTGCTTGAGTTGTGCAAGTACAGTTAAGCCGATAGCTCCGAGATGAATAGCGAAACAAACTCTTGAAGAGCCATCGCACTCTCCTCTTCAAGCGTTTCCACAAACTCGACACATTGAGTCGGCTGGGAGAAGCACCGTTAACCCATAAAGCAGCGAGATGTACGAACCTTTAAGCACGAGAGCTGGCCCGACGCTTGCTTGAGATACTGAGCTAAAACCTACGTGAATGAAAAGAAGTGGAACAGAATTAATGTTTCGTCGATTCGACTATGAGAAATGTTGCTTACGCTCGTCGGCAATGGGCAAACGGGATCTTTTAGGTGTACAACGTTGATCAGCAGAACCTAAAGAGAGTTTCAAGCTGTTAATGAACAATTCGCGGGAGATTTCACTGAAAGAATTCGCCGTAAAACTCACATTGACCCAAAAGCCATAAAAGAAGTTACGGCGGACAAAAAAGAAAAGCTCGAAGCTTGTCGAATGGAGATTCACATGATTGAGCTTTGAAATATCTAAGGAAATTTCGCAAGTGCCGAGCACGGAGAAAATTAAGTTGCTGTCGAAATCGTGGTGAGAGCGATCGCAATTACTTCCACAAACACCACATGGATCGCTGCCAGCCGAGTGTTGAGGTCTTTTTCGTGTGTTTGTCAAAATCAAGGTCAGCGAACGTAAATGAATCAATGCGCGCGAGTCTCGCATTGATTGAATTATGACATTTCAACTGCTGCAGTGAGTTTGCATGTGAAGACGACGAGCTGTTGCACAACGTCTGGCTGTTCATGCGGGCAACAATAGCGAAAGTCTCGAGGACTTCTCAACAAAAGGGATCAGACAACGGCCCACGCGAAACCGAAAGCGAAATTGTTCTTGTCTCGCGAACAAAAAATTCCTCAGCGTTTACAACAACATCGACAGCCTGTCGACTTTTTTGTCTGCTCGCGAGAATCATTAACTAGCAATCACGCCGTTGTTAATATTGCGGCGATGAACTCTGTGTGCTCTCCACGCGAGATCGTTCTTTTCAACACACGAACGTGTATGATTATCAATTATTGGCGTTACAGCTCCAAGTAATTTTTTGCGCCACGCTAAAAACTCTTTAGTCGAGTTCATAACGGGTTCATGAGCCCGCGGAAATCGAAAGTTCTTTTGAATTGGCGAGGCAAAAGTGAAAACAATTAACTTCTTTGTGACTAAGTCGCTTTCACCGAGCGTCTTGGCGAGTCAATCAAACATTCGCTGACCCAATTTCCTGGCTTTCTTCTGCCTTATCTACGTGTCCGGCCGATTGACCTTGAACGGAGAAGTTGATAAAATTTCACCACGTCCCACGTACCGAAGGAAACGTCGACTGCTTGCAACATGTTGACGAAATGTTTCTCGTATGAGCGAGCAATTTGAAAACAACTTCACAAGTGTCGGTTTTCCTAACAAAAGACCACTTGCGAAAAAGCTATAAAGCGATGTACGAATCTCTTATGCTCGTTTCCAGTTCATGGTCGAATGAGTTTTACGCGAGTGCATCGAACTAAGTCGATAGGCTCACCGTATCGTCGGGATGGCTCGTTTCATCGTTCTCGGTCTCGCGAATAAGGAAAACGACAAGTGGATAAGCTAGACGCGGAGGTGGACCGAGAACTAGTGGCGTCTTTGGCGATTTAATCACGACGATGTTTTCGCTGTGTGGCTCTTGATGTCTAGAAAAGAGCAAACGTTAAAGATATCTCGAGATTGTTGTCCCTGTTTGTATTACCTTAAGTCGATCGCAAGCTGTTGACAGTGGGCTGGGTCAACGATCGAGCTGACTTCGGAGCTAGCAGCTTCACTGATCTCCGAGCATGGTCGCCACAACGACATGTGAAGCTCTCGAATCGAGACAGCCCAGTAGGCTTGCAGACTGTATTTCACATGGCTTGAGACTGCTAGCTTAACTTCTGCAACACGACGCGGAGAGAGAAGGTGAGTGAGAAATGGATGCGTTATTTATGAGTTCGAGTTGTGACATATGAAATTTTGATTAGAAACGAGTTGAGAAACGTTAGACGACTTCGAGGAGATTTCGCAATCGTCGCTGTTCTTCGCAAAACTTGTTCGTCGTACGACGTGATAGCGAGTGTCATTGGAATGGTAAATAAGCAGGCCCCAGAAAGAAGCGAATTCAGAAAAGCGAAGAAGCTGCACACATGCTTAAAGATAGTCGCGCGAAGAACTTGAGATCCACGAATTAATAAAAGATTTATCCATCCATCGCTCGCCGATATTTGAAAATGGAATTGTCTTACAAACTAAGCTCATAAATAATTCACCGATTAACTAAGTATCGAGCGAGCGGCTTGCGTGTCGAGTTGAGCTACTCGAACAAGCTCTTTCACTTTTTCCGATATGCATGTTGTTGACTTCCCAGCCAAACGCTGTTTGACGCACAGGTCAAGGCAGGAAACGAAAAGCGTGACGTGGAGAGGAAGGAAAACTCGCCGGCAATTTATAATTCCAGCGTTCTATTGCATCGCTTCACAGCAAACAATGACAATCACGCTAGAGATTGCCCGACGTGTTTCGTCAGGGAAAATGTCACAAATCTGCTAATTTCAGTCACGGCATCGTCATTACTGTAATCAAAATTGCTTGAGAGAAACTGAGCGAGCTTTTCACATTTCCCAGTTCATGTTTACGAAATTCTTGTAAAAGCTAAGCCGCTGAACAGCCGAAAATTCAACTAGGAAGAAGTGTACGAGGCGCTAACCGAAAAGGAAAGCTCAAAGCGTGAAAGGATTTCAAGGAAATCGATTGAGTTGTTATCGCGATTAATTCCCATCAATCACACAGCAATATGTCTCACAACCTTTCATCAACAGCAAATTAACCCGGTTAAAGCATTTTTTAGGCGCGAACATTGTTGCCGAGCGATCGCAAATTGCTCTCGCCAACTGAAACTGAGGGCAAGGAAACTGGTTTGCCTTTCAGCGCACTCGATGTTTAATGGACTTTTTGATACGGTAAGCGATTGCGAATTGCTGTGAGAATGTTCTTATTGCAGCCATCCTGCCTTGAACCATCTTACGTCAATCGTTTGCTCGCCTTTCTATTTCCCTTCGCAGGCTTCGCCGGCGAGGCTCGATCGATATTTCATCTCGCTCGAAGCAATTCACATTCTCGTCTTCGTAAAAATGCAAAAGAGAAGTCGGACTCACCTTCGTAAGAATTGTTTCCAGTCTCCAACAGTCGAAATGTAAAAGGGATGTGCACACGTGTCATTTTCAGTCGCGGCACTTGCACGGTGGCATTGATATTGGCCATCGAAGATTGACGGATAGCTTCTTCGCCTTGAACTATTCTGTGGATTTACATAATTTCGGTTGTCGGTGACATTTGACGAGCACAATCGGCGGCGGCGAGCTTAGCCATTCGAAGAGCGAAGTCACTTTCAATTGCGGTGTGGGAAAGTTGTCGTTTCGCGATACGGAAAACAAACGTTTAACGCTTTTAGAAAACTTTCAAGTTTGCCAACAATGTCGCTACAACTATGGCTCGTATCTTGAGCAGACGCACGGCTTCGGCTTGAGTCGCAACTATTTTAAAACAAGCTTCGTTACTTTTCGATTGCGAAACCGAGTGATCGGGGTCGATAATTTCTAAATCGTTCGCCTCTTGAACTGCTCATTGAACGATGCAGCGGCTTAAAAGTGCATGCAAAGTCACGCCAACGGTTTGCCCGAACAATCAGCAGCGAAGCTTAAGATCTTTTTTTTTTATTTCCAACATTTTTTTAGGCGACCTTCGGCAATTTTTTTATCTCTTTTTCTAGTGTGCGAGCTGCTGAAAGTTTCCACATTCGTTTCCAAACAAGTGACGTTCGTTGATCTTCGAATGGCCATTAATTTGCTAGTTACTGTCGGCTTGTTAATGTTGACTCACTTTACTAAAAGCACTAAGAGGCCGCCTACGAAGATTACCAGGCCAATTAACGGGACCATGCTCGAGATGCTCGATGCAGATAGAACGACGGAATTTATGACATTCATTTTGCTGTTGCCAAGTTTTCACTTCGATTATTCAGTTTGAGTTCTTTGTTTTCATAATTTTGTTTCCGAGCTTCTTTCACTTTCCACTTCACTTTTGCGGTTGTAGCTTTTTGCGGACACCGGCCAAGAAGTCTTGTCTGCTCGATAGTTAAACGCGGAGTGAGTCGAGCGACGTTGAACAACAAAAATATTGAAAGAAATCAAGCGAAGTCGAGAGAGAAACGGAGGGAAAGAGAATTGAACGTCGCTGCACTTTTATTGCTTCCAAGTAGACTAGATATTTCGCTGAACCCGAAAAGGATATTTTTTACTGTGCTCTTCAATGCGATTTCGCGATTTGTCGTCACAATTTCGTCCTAAAGTTTGACGTGTCTAATTTTAAATTCACTTTTGACTTCTTCACCACGCAAAGCTCAAACTCAATGAATCATAACACTGCGAATATCTTTTCTGCAGTCGATTTCCCGATTAACTTCCTTGTCACTTCACTTGCGAGCAGTCTCAGCACTCCAATGGTCAAGTTTTTGCGCCTCGATAACTTTCAATTTGAGCACAACAATTTAATTTCGATCTTTCAATTTGTTATCAAAAATATTTTGCGTGACTGATTTTTACAGAACTGATTCGGTCGATTTGAATTTTCAATTTCCGTTAAATTCTGTTAAGCTACTGAATGTAAATTGCTGTTATCATCTCAATCAACAGCGGCAGTTCATCATTTTTTATCGGCGGACAACATAATTTATCCTTGCCCTCTCATCATTAATTAACTTTTATGCGAAACACAGTGCAATTTGCATAAGTCGGTCCAGCAATGACTGATTCGGGGACGAGCGCGACCAACGAACCAAAGACATCGCGATGTGGGTCAGAGAAGAAGAGAACTAAATTAATGTTTACCTTTAATCATCATTTAGGCGACGCCCAGCATTTATTTTAATCGCAATTGCATCGATGATGCGAGGTTTTATCAATTTGGCTCGCGGGGTCTCCCGGAGGTTGATGGTTATTGCTTCTCCCATAAATTGGACCTCGCGTCGCCTCTCCGGCCACTAAATGATGTGCAACCTACCAACGGCCCTACACGTTTTAATAATCACTTCATAAATGGTAATTAAAGGCGTGCTTGAGACTGATCCGCATTGACTGGAGTCGGACGAAACCGTTGACGTGATGCAATAACTTTGAATCATGACACGATAAGCGAGTGAGACGTTGACGGCTTGGGGAACCGGTATTGATCACTTGGATCGAATTCACGATCTTCAGGTATTCAATTGTGGAGCCGCTGACCTCCAGGCAAAGCCCAGGACAATAAGAGGCAACTCGCGTTTGGTTTGTTGCACCAAAATCTTTTGCCATGACGACGGTTGCAGTTCTTTGTTTTATTTTCACAACGAAGCAAAACTTCCGGTTAGATGTTTTTCGAGAAGGCAAAAATGGAAGACGATGCTGAATCAGTTGACTTGCTCCCAAAGATTCAGGAGCTGCACATTATTCAAATCTTTGGGTTTGATGGTAAAGGTTTAAATGTTAAACGTGAATTCTCGTCTAAATCGTTTGGTAATTCCTAGGCAAAATTCCATTAAAGGTTCACCCGGATCAAGACCATTTGATATTTGCGATAGGGAATAAGATTTCCATCCTCAACATCAAAACGAACAAGCAGCAGTTTCTCTCGGGCCACACGCATAACATTTCAGCTTTGGACGTTTCGCCAAGCGGGCGACTTGTCGCCTCGGGTCAGGTCAATCACATGGGATTTCGAGCGCATTTGATCGTCTGGGATTTCTACAAGAGACAAGAGCTGCTCAGGCATGAGTTGCACAAAGTGCGAGTTCAGGATTTATGCTTCTCATCCGACGAGGAACATATAATCAGCCTCGGCGGGAAAGATTGCGGAATGATTGTGGTTTGGAACATCAGAAAGAAGTTTGTTGCTTGAGCTTCCGTTTGGTTTCTATGGCTTGATTTTGATTTCTTTTCTAGTCTAGCGGTTTGTGGCCAAATGGCAGCGAGGGAGACAACAGGTGAAGCGAATTGTATCGGTGGTTTGCATCGCAGAAGCCGCGTGTTTGTCACTGGCGGCAATCGTGAGTTGATAAATGCTACGAAGGCTTGATTGACTCAAGGCTCATTTTCCAGAGAATCTCAGATTGTGGAAGCTCGATTCGATGACTCGTCGCATTTCCGCAGAAGATGTAGCCGTCGGCAAGCTCAGGCGAGATTTCACCTGTTTAAAAGTCAACGAGGAAGATGAGATGATGTACGTGGGCACGAAGTCGGGCGACGTCGTGAAGATTTATCTTAACTGCAGTGACGACTCTTTGACAGCAGCGACAGACAAAATCCCGACGTTGCTTGGCTGCTATGCTAGACACAACCCGCTCAAAGCGTTCGGAAAGGACTGCGAGAAGTTTGAGAATGGCGTGCGCGACTTGTTGATCTTGCCGTCGGGTCAATTGATTATCGGAGCTGGAGATGGAAGCGTGGAGATAGTTGAAGAGCGTAATGGGAAGTTTAAGGATTACCCTTCGCCAACGTGGCCGAACTTCAAAGTTTTGAAGCGCGCCAAAGTTTACGGAGTCGTCTCATCCCTTCAGCTGCTTCAAAACGATCTTTTGTTGATTGGCACGGAGAACTGCGAGATTTATTCAATTCCTTTGCGGACATTTGATCAGAAACAGATCAAACTGCTCAAGACTTGCCACACCAGTACAGTCAACGACATCGCGTTCCCACACGATTTCCCCAACTGCTTCGCAACGGCGAGCTACGAGACGATCCGCATCTGGTCAAGCACGAAGAAGGTCGAGCTGCTTAGAATTATTGTCCCTAACTTCGAGTCCAAGTCGGTCACGTTTTCTCGCGATGGGAAGTCGATTGTGTCAGCTTGGAACGACGGCTTGATTCGTGCTTTCACGCCGCTAACCGGGAAGCTGATGTATGCAATTCCGAATGCCCACAACAAAGGCTGCACAGCTGTCGCACTGACCATCAACGGCAAGACTCTCGTGTCAGGTGGAGTCGAGGGGCAAGTTCGAGTATGGAAGATCGAGCCGGAGAAGCAATCGCTTGTTGGCGTGTTGAAGGAACACTTCGGGCCGATCACAACCATCGAGATAAACAACAACAACTCGGAGGTCATCAGCGCTTCGTCTGGTAGCTAATTTTAAATTAATTGGACTCACAGCTTACACTTTCATTGCAGACGGCTCGTGCATCATTTGGGACTTGCTGAGATTGTCACGCAAGCACGTGTTGTTCGCCAACACGCAGTTCACCGCCGCTCGCTATTTGCCTAACGGCGTCCAAGTCTTAACGTCCGGAACCGATCGGTCGATTAGCTATTGGGAGGTTTACGATGGATCGCTGGTGAGGGAGAAGGAAGGCAGCAAAATCGGACCCATCAACTGCCTGGCGATAAACTCGACTGGGGATTATTTTGTCTCATCTGGCACGGATTGCGTTGTCAAGCTGTGGAACTACGAGCTCGGTGAAGTCGTTGCACAAGGCTACGGCCACGCTGGAATCGTCACGGCCTGCAAGTACAGTCCGGACTCGAAGTTTTTAGTCACGGGCGGTCAAGACGGCGCTGTCTTCATGTGGCGAGTGCCGGAAGAGTTCCAGATCAATCCACCGGTGAAGCAAGAAAGGACGATGAAGAAGTCAAACACGAACATTCACTTGCGACAGCCTGAACAGATCAGAGAGATTGGAAGTCGCCGTTCGAGCAAGATGATGTCGAACTGCCCTCCAATCCAAATGCAGAAGCAAACGCCGATCGATCCGCACGCCGACGTTCACAGCGTTAGCGGCGAAAGCTCACGAAGCTTTGCGTCTCGCAAATAAGCTCAACCGACTCTTGTGCAATTTTAGAATTTTAGCTTTTTATTAAACAACAAAAACTTAAGAACGAAGCTTCCCTGATGTGTCTGCACCATCATTGTCTGTCGAATTCTAAACGAGTTTAAGCTTTCAATCGCATCTGCTTGAACTTACTGACGCGCTTCGTCGTGTCGTCCTTGCTCGTGATGTGAATTACGTTCACGTCAACTTCGCTCTTGTGCTCGACGACATCTCCGACGGCTGCCACGTCTGAGTGGAATATTTTCTTGACTGGTTTCTCGTCAACCGCCGACGATTCCGGAACTTTTCGCTTGTTCTTCAGGATCGATTTCGTCGCGGGTGGCGTTGTGGGTTTGTGAAACATTTGGCGTATCTCGCCAGGATGCGTTATGGTGTTTTCTTCTGGAAGCGAAGTGCAGGCGAATTTGGCATCTGAGTGAGTGAAGTGAATATTAATCGTGTTGTTATTCTCAGACGTTGCGTTCTCGTAGATCGCCGACTTTGATTCGATGAGCTTGACGTCTTCGAGCGACGTTGAGAATCGAACTTTGCGCTTTGTTTCGCCCGGCTTAATCTCAATGCTGGCAGTTTCGTCGTCGGAGTCTTGCTCGTCGCTTTCCGAGGTGACTTCGTCCTCGTCGTTCATCTTTCGGATGTCGTCTTCGATGTCATCCTTCAGCTCGATGAGATCCAGAAACAGATTCACATTTCCTTCGTCGTATTTCTTCGCGTTCTTCAGAACTCCTTTGATTTTGCTACGATAAGTCCTTAGGAGATCGACAATCTCGTGATTGTTCTGCGTGATTAGGTCGTGGCTGTTCTCGGCTGGCTCTGGAACACTTTTGGGCGAACTCTGTCCTTCGTTGTCTGTCGATATTGAGGTGATTAAGTTGTGAGCGACTCGCGGTTTGCTGGGAGGAATCGAGAGCTGGCCGGAGAGAACCTTGGACAACACTTCATCGTCTTCAATGTCAAGGTTGTCGAGCTCTTCAGCCAATTCCTCCAGCATCTCATAATCGTCAAGCTTCTGGAAGACATCCATTTCCTCTCGTTGCTTCGCTCGCTCTTCGGCCTCCTTCTGCTTCTGTCGTCGAACACTTTCTCTGTGCTTAATTCGCCACGCTTTTTCCTCTCCCTCGTGATATTCTTCAACGATTTCTCGAGCCTCAGGCTCGGAGAAAGTGTCGTCTGGCAGTTTGATTTTACTCCTGAAAGGATGAATGTGACATGAAGCAAGTGAACTTGGACGGGCAGGTGAAGACAAGGTCGGGCAGATGAAGGGAAAGTCGTTTGGTTCTGTAAAGCTTCCATGAGTGAAGCGAGAACTTTATCCTTAACCTTCGACTTTCAAACTCACTCCGATCTTCACTGCTAACTTACATGAACAAATCCTTCTCCTTATCGAGCGCTGAAAGTCTCTCATCGCAGGTCTTCATTCGGTGGTCCAGGATGTCAATCGCTTGCGCCGTCGACAGATCGGAGAACATCGAAGCTCCGTGGCTGACGGTGATTTCGTTCGTGTGCCTCAGCATTCCTCGCATCAGCGCCTTCTTGCCAACCGGCACCATAACATTGACCGAGCGCGACTTGACGAACTCGAGGAGATTGCAACGCGTTTCCACTAAATCCTTTTTGTACTTCGTCCACTTCTCGAAATTCACCGAATTCAACTCGAGCGCCTAAAGCAAAAAACATTTCGCGTTAGTTTTGCGTCGGCTGCGAGCGCATTTATTCTGTTTACCTCTTGGTAAGTCTGCTGATACCGATCCATATCTCGCAGCGACGAGATCTCGCAGAAAAACAATTTACGCGGTGGCCTTCAAACTCACTTCCCCGGCATTCAGGCGCGTTAACCGACGACCACCAAGCATAGCTCGAGTCGCAAACCGATGAAACGCCACTGGAAAGTCTAGTAAACAAACGGCGGCAATCGGATTTAACTGAATTGAGTGAGAATGGCGAACGAGAAGAACACAATTTACGTCGGAGGATTGGCGGACGACGTCAACGAGAAGCTTTTGCATGACATTTTCATCGTTTTCGGCGACATCTCCGAGATTCAGGTGAGTGAAGTGAAAACGTTTTTAAAGCAAACTCTTTATGCTTTGTGGTTTTAGATGCCGGTGGATTATGAGAGCCAGAAGCACCGAGGATTCGCTTTTGTAGTCTACGAGACCAGCGAGGATGCGTTCCAGGCCGTTGACAATATGAACGACAGTGAGATCGCGTGAGTTTACTTGATCAGCTTGAGCGACGGTTTCCTATAAGACGATTTGGTTTGTAGTGGACGAACGATACGAGTGAACATTGCGAAGCCGCAGCGAATGAAGGAGAACTCACTCAAGCCCGTCTGGGCGGAAGATGCTTGGCTGCAGAAATACGCTGGCCAGACGCTCGATAAGGAAGCAGCAGAAGAATCTCCAACAGTCGAAACGTCCGAGGCTGTTGTGGACGTGACCGTGACGTCGAAGCCTGAAGAGAAGAAAGCAAACCCTCAGGTCTATTTCGACGTGAAGATTGGAAACTCAGACGTTGGCCGGATCGTCATGATTCTCAGGGCCGATGTGGTTCCCAAGACTGCCGAGAACTTCAGACAGCTTTGCACAATGGAGCAAGGCTTCGGATTCAAAGGGTGAGTTGGTCGTCAGCCTTTTCTGATAAATGACCTTACGAATTTTCTATTTCACAGCTCATCCTTCCATCGAATCATCCCCGAATTTATGTGTCAAGGCGGCGACTTCACGAAGAACAACGGGACTGGCGGAAAGTCAATTTACGGAGCGAAGTTCGCTGACGAGAACTTCAAGCTCAAACACACAGGATTCGGAACTCTCTCGATGGCGAACTCGGGCAGCAACACGAATGGAAGTCAGTTCTTCATCTGCACAACAAAGTGAGTTTCCATCCTGTAGCAGCTAAACTAGTTTGATGCGATCTCAGCATGAGAACAAAACTCAAAATTGATTGCGAATGAAAGAAACTTTCAAACGAAGCGAAAGAAATGTTTACGGTCGAAGCAAAAGGTTCAAATATCTCAAAATTGATCGATCAAGTGTCAATATTTAGCTGAGCTATCCCAGCTGATATTATTCTAACAACAAACGTGATTAGTCTCTTATCAGTTTTCGATTGAAGCGACGAAAGATTTTCTAGTATTCCAGAGATCTTTTTCTCGATATTTGTTTTTAAAACCGAGTTGAATCAGGTTTGCGTCAGGTAGAGAAATGGTCGAGCGATGAATCAGATGAATTTCGAAGAGATAAAACTAATGCAGCTCGTGAGACCAAAGGGGAGAGAACAATCTAAAGGTCGAGTAGATGATTAGAAGCTAAACTCTCAAGCTCACTAACTTGCCAGCGAGCTGCAGTAGAACGTGGCGGGCTGGTGACAGTTAAGAATCATCTTCATCGTTATGCAATTAAACTCGCATGTTAACTCGAATTATTTCAATCACCACCAATTATTTTATTCCATTTATTCTCAGAACTGATTGGCTGGATGGCAAGCACGTCGTGTTTGGCAAGGTGATCGCTGGAGCTGAAGTCGTGAAGAAGATGGAAAAGTGCGGATCAAAAGCTGGAACGCCTTCACAGAAAGTTTCAATTTATTCCTGTGGCGAGCTCAAATAACTTTTGAATAAAAAAATGTCAAGACAAATGGCAAAGATTTTTTGGCTCGACAATAAACTTCTTTTACAGGATAGCAAAGATCTTTGAGGCTCTTTTGCCTGACAATCCTAAAGACCTTCGGCTAAGGTGCATAATTTGCTGTTTATTGTTGAAACAACTTATGGCAAGTCATAATCTGTTAGCAAACAAATCGTCGTCTCTACCTGTCGATCACGTTTACGACTTGATTGCATAAGAAACGATGCAACTTATTTGGCAATTGTCTCCTGGCCCAATTGTCTCGTAAAGAATCGTCGTCGTTTTACATAAACATTCTCCCACGAACTTCTAGGAACCCAACCCAGAGACGAAACTCAATTATCCTCAACATTCGATCAGCTGTTTTCATGTTCTCGATTTCTTTGTCTACGAAATCCTGTTCCATAAATGGAAAAAGGTCTCTCGACGCTCAGGAATAATTGATGGGATCTTTCGAAACATAAATAAGCGGGGGCGAACAGTGAACGTCGCTGCTTCGTCGACAGCATAAACGACCCTCGTCGCTTCGCTTCATCGATCACGCACTGTAGTGCTATTGCGTTTTAAACTTTAAAAACTCTTCAGAAGGGAAACGGAGGATCAGATGGTTTTTATTTTTATCTTTTTTGGGAATTTTCCATTCGACTTTCTCTCGTTCTCTAATGCAACCTGTAAGCTAGACAAAGACGACCGAGCGACATGAGAGGGTGCAGTGTTGAAATGGTATTTAAGGACCGGCCGCTAGACGAATCGACATTACTCGAGTTCTGATCGCCTTCGATACGTGTTGCAAGTTAAAAGTGAAAATTCAAAAAGAAATAATCATGAAGTTCTTCATTATCGCTGCTTTGTTGGTCGCTGCTGTAAGTTGAAGTGAAGCTCTAAGTGCAAGTGGAAGAGTTTTTAAATGTTTCTTTCGACAGACCTCCGCCGAATACGTCCTCAGAACCCGTGAAGACTTGAACCTCTACCGCAAGGAGTGCATCGCCGAATTCAATGTCCCATTGACTCTCGTCGAGGAATACAAGAAGCGCGTCTTCACCGCAGAGGGCCCAACTCCATGCTACCTTCGTTGCGTCTTCACCAAGCTCGGCCTCTTCGACGAGAAGGTCGGATTCTTGGTCGACAACTACTTGATCCAGCTCGGCAAGGGAGACACTGTACGCGCTGGTGTCACCGGCTGCTTCGACTACTCTGGCACCGACACCTGCATGTGGGCTTACCGTGGCTTCATCTGCCTCAACAAAGGAGGCTTCTTACCCGAGGGCTATTGAACGAATTATTAACCGTCTTCGGTTTCTCTTAATTTTTTTCTTCCGTGCCTTACAAAACATTTTTTGTGTCTTGATTTTTTCTTTGCAATAAAATCTCCTCTCAATTAACGAACCAACTTTGTGTCGAACAACCTCATCGAAAAAATTGTTGGCGAGGTCGTGAGCACAGACGAAGCAAGAAGATGCAAGAGCGGCAATTAAGCCCGATTTTACATTCTTAAGTCTTCTTTATGCATCGTCGATCATCCTTAACCGATGGAATCTCCGACGTTTGTCTCGCATCGTGATTCGTCATCGTGCTCTGCCCCCAAGTCGATTCAATAAAAAATTCGCAGCTTTGAAACTCGAAATGTTAATCGCGTTTTCAGGAATTGACACATCGACGGACGATCGAGCTCAATGAAACAAAATATCGATACATAAATGCCATCACGCTCGTCATAAAATATTCTTTATTACTTCGCCTCCGACATCTCACTCTAAAGTGATTTCTTTCCTTCGAACGACAAGCGTGTGAACAGCGACTGAAACGAGTATCAGTTTGTACTTCTTGTTCTTGTTGGCTCTGCAACATTTTCTTTCTGAAGAGAAACATGCAGGAATCTCGATAAGAACATGTTCAGGAGTTTTTGCTTCGATCTTAACATGGTAACAAGAAACTATTTAATAGATTATTAGGTTTTTGGGAGCTGACGAATGTGACAACAAATTTATATCTTTGATATTCTGTTAGACGATAAATAATTAAATGAAAACCGTTGACAACTCGACCACGTGTTGCGTTTAAATTTTCATTATTGAGGTATCGCATAAATGTTTTTGCAACTGTTGGGTGTCGGTAGGTCTCCAGCCATTCTCATTTACAATCTCGACGGTCTCATTAGTGTTGTAGTGATCACTGTTCTTGCTCGTTCTACACCGTTCGGCGACTCTCACTTACTTGAGAGGCTCGCGCAATTACGACGCGCATCCGCTTGAGCAAATATTGAACTTGGCGAATTCTTTAGCCGCTCACCTCACTAATTGACTGAAAACTGATCACTTCGCCTCCGAACTCACGTACATGATCGAACTTACTTGTGTGGACGAACGAGAGATTCGATGTTGTAAATCGTTGAAAATACTTTTTTCTTTCATGAAGCAGAAAATATCTCTCGGGCTTTATTTATTGTTACTCTCCAGCAAGCCAGCCAGTCTATTTTCGTCTTCGGAGAACAATCAACGCGAGTTCAATCGGCTCGAGGAGGATTTTTCTGTAGAAGCAAAAGTGGAAAAGTTGGAAGAGCTTTTTCTTCGGTGCAATTCGAGGGAACAAGCAGATTTACCTGTTAATTATCTTGGGGGTTTAAGCCTTAATTAGTGTGGCACTGAGTAGCTAGAAAAGTTTTCTGTTGAACTGGAAGAAACTTAATTAAGGATGCGCGAGGAAGACATTGCGATGGCTAAGGCGATTTGCGCTGAGAACAGAGACTCGCCAGCGCCCTTAAGGAGGAACATAACGAGCGAAGAACGAGCCAAGACCTTCAGGTAAGACAGTCGTGATGGAAGAAGATGATCTGCGTTAGTCGTCGACCGTGAACTTGAAAGTTTTTCCTTTCAACTTCCCGCGCTTTTTCAAATTCAAATTTAAAGGGAAAATCTTCCGTTAAATTTTCTTGTTTGGTCAACTCAATTGAAAATCTGTCAGATCAATTTGAGAGCTTTGAATATTTTCCTTTGTCAACGACATGGATATCAAAGCTCTCTCCGATAAAGCACCAGCAGCTTTTAGCACTCGTGCGCGATTCTTCTTCAACTCGTCTTTAGCATTTCGTCGTCTGCTAATGTTTACCTTTGGAATTTCGCGAGTTTCATTCGTGTGGCGGATTTTAAATTCGTAATTTAGTCATGAGTTCATAAGCAATCATATTGTTTGTTACTTTAAACCTGTTGTATGCCAAGCGGAGTGTCAATCGTCATGTTCATCTTGTGAATCGCGGATATCTAGTTGGGAAATTTATTCGTAATAGGAAAATTAGTTGAGAAGAAAAGCGAGAAAATGTCAAACAAAGCAAGTGCCGCGAAGTTTGAGGAAAAGCCAAACAATCAGATTGCCGAGGGCCGACAAAATCCGACAGAATGGGAATGGTGAGTTCACGTTTTTCCTCTTGCGACGTCGCGTTCTCTGTTAAGTGGGTCAGAGAGCCAGTTAGCTTTGCTTTGTTATTAATTAGCTTGCGATACGAAAATGACGTCGCTGACCGCAAAGACCACATGATCTCTCGTTACCATTTCTTCACCGCTGTCGCAACATCGCGGCGTGTGAGTGTCATTGATCTGTTTACACGCCGTGAGCTGTTTTCGATAACTGAAACTGTCCCGAATCGTGACGACAACGAAAGAGCCTCGCGCTCCTTGGAGATTGTTGGCCACAACAATGACTCGACAGCTTAGGGAATTTCGATTTTTCCATTAGCTGTTCACTTGCCGTAGCGTGTCAAGTCTTCAAAAGCTAAGCTGAAGTATTGAAGAGTTCACATCACGCCCTTCATCAAAATATTATGGACAAAGGTCTTCGCTCACTCAAGACTGTTGCGAGGGAAAATCCCAACGTTCGAATGCCAGAGCCATCAGATGATCGCAACGTTTCGCTTCCTTGAAGATTAAGATAGTCTCGCGCCAATGTTTGCCGACTTGTCTCTTGCATTGAGCCGACTCGTTTACTGCAATGATTCTCGCTTTCGTTATCAGCCTTCGCGTCTGCAAATACGTTCGTTAGTCGCAACATCGAACTAAAACATTCAGCGATGTTTTCTCCGGCCGCTCGTAAATTCCATGCCATCGGAATTCGAGAAGAAAAATTCATTCAGACAGTGATCGCTCGACTGTCTTTCGTGGCGTTCATTCGCTTTGTCGCTCTTAGTTCGCGTAGTGTGTTTGAAGTGATTTTCATGCTCGTTTTCGAGACAAAGAGTTGATCGCGCGACTTTGTTTTCTTGTTGTGTAATTAGCTCGTGAGAATTTCACTTTCTACGATCTTGAATGTGCGTTCGAGTGATTGCGAGAAGAATCACCGACAGCAGATGTGTGTTCGCGAATCAAGTTCCCGATGATGACAAAAAGAGTTTCAATTTCTTCACTTGGCGAGTTCTATTTTCGGTCTTTGTTCGTCTACACAATTAGTGTTGATTCGACCAAACTTAACAGTGCTGAGCAATGACATCATGTGCGAACCATTTTCAAAGCGAAGCGAAACGAGGAAAGAAAAATAACAAAGCCCCGTAACCATTTGACACGCTGGACGACAAATTACATTAACGGTCAATTCTCTTATCGGCAAGAAGCGTCGCGCAACCTTGAGTAGAAATCAAACTTTGCGTCCCAACAGTGTGTTTGATCAATTTATGGAAACGTTCTGCTGCTTCTCGACCGTTCAAAATCTCGATCGATCCAGTGCGATCTCGTCTTCTTTGTGAACATCGTCGAGTAAGGCTTTTGATTACCCGGCCACGTTAATCACTTGAGGCTTCTCCTCGGTCTGATTACTCGGCCACGTTAATCAATTTGAACGCTTTACACCAACTGACCCGAGCTCGATTCACGCAGCTTTGTTGTGGCAGAAATATCAAGGCAGTTCAATTAACATGAAGATGATAAGTGAGCGAAACAATTCGCAGTGTCAAGTTTCGGTTGGAACGTAGCCGAAGGCCGGGGCGATGGCATAATCTTATCACCTGCGTTGGTGGGAAATCGGCGCGGTTGACCGAAAAAAATGAAAGTTTCGTAAACCAAACTCGGTTGGGCGCGACTAAATCGGAAAATAATTAGCCGTTCCACTTCCTCTATTCGAGGGAAACCGCGAGCATCAGCGAATTTGTGTCATTGGAAATGTTCAAGTCAATGCAACAACATGCAATTAAGGCTTGAGCTGTTTGCTCGTTACGTCACATTGGGCGAAGTTTCTTGATCGCGAAGCAGGTTCTTGCTTTCTTCTGCCCGCGAATGTCAGTCAAGATGATTGATAGCGAAAGATCGTTGACCTAAGAGTTGAAATTCTTTTTTCGGCGTTCGCCCAGCGCCAAGAAGACAAAAGTTTTCTGCATTCTCTTCGGCGGAATGTTGAAGAAGCTGCGGATAAGACTACGAATAACATCCGGGTGGTTCAAGGTTCCTTACGACGCCGTCGAGATGTGCATGATTTTTCTCTCTTTCTGTTTTGCTTTGATCGCTTACGTATAATAAATTGGTTTCGGCGATGATAAGCCGATCAGCCTGACTAATCACGCGGCTCCAAACTGCTCGTTATCAGTTTGCGTTCCAACGAATCTACGACTTCGATTCGAACGCTGTAAAACGTGACAGTCGCTTATGAAAACGTGTTAGCTCACGGTGTCATTGCTAGATTGAAAATCTCAAGTCGGAGTCTGTGGACGGAACGCGAAGAATCTGCTGTCGATGTTTCATAACGAAAAGAAGTCTTATGTCAACATCAATTTGCAGAGTGGCGAGAAGGAGACGAACCGACCGATCATGCAGCGATAGCTTTAATTAAATAGTTTCGCAAAGTGCCTCAGCAAAAGAAGGAATGCTGACAAGACAATAAACACGAAAGTTTATTAAACTAATGGCTTGAGTGGCCCGATTTCGATAAAATCAGTATCGCCCTCGCGTTCGTTTCAGTCGGTGAACATGGCATACTTATCAGATATTGATCTCGCAACACTGCACAAGAAGCGCCTCGACGAGAAGCATCATTACAAGCTATCATTTTACAATCGACGTACGTACGACGACGAGATGAGTCATGAGCAGCGGAGGAATGTCTCGCTGAAGCATGGCGAGCATAAAGTGAAATCGAAAGTTGGCATCGCCGCAAAGACGACGAAAGCCAAAGCAATCATAAATACGAAAACATCGTCAGGTGCGACCCCAGCGCGTGTATCTGTTGACGACAAGAGTCTTGAAGCCGTTGTAAACAGAAGCTCGGCTCCTGACTCGCTCACAAACGGGAACCGGAATCGAACGCCAGACTTTTACGACGAGGGATACTTCTCGTCGCCGACACTCTACCGCCGTCGATCTGGCTCTTGGCCGTAAGTTTACATTCGTTCTTAATTCAGTTACACCGCAATCAACCGCCGCACTGTTTAGTTTAATGAATCATCCGCGGTTTATAGCTGCCGGTGTTCTGGAAATGAAAACGTTTCCTTCTCCCTCTCGAACTGACTCGAAAATCCCCGCGAGCCGCTCGACGACTGCGAAGCATTTAAAATTCTAATTGATCGAGAAGGCAAAGGCAATTTGAAATTCATAATCCATCAAGTGGATAGAAATCGCTGCTTGAGGGGTCAAACGAATTACCATTAAGCGACTGTCTTGAGTCGATTCTTGTTCGAGCAACGATCGCTGCCATTCAGTTGTGGAATTGGGCTCGTAACAACAGCTGATTCAACAGACAATCAGCTGGCTGAAAGCTCTCGACGTGGTGTGAATTATCATTCGGTAAATTGTTCAGTCGATCGTCTAACTTAATCGAGGAAGCTTAAATGTTTAATAATAAATTTTCGTTTGGCTCAATGAGTCTGTGATCCTCTCTGTTTGCTCGTGATCCTCTTTATTTGCTCGCACGAGACTTGTTTTGTAAGAACAGCAAAGCTCGAAGACGTTACGGCGACTCGTTTCAGTGCTCGCTCGACCACTTTTGGTTTCATTTGAATGCTGATAACTTGAACATCGCGGCGCCGAAAACTCGATTTCGCGAGAGTGGAAAAGCTGTTTGTCGTAACCAAATCAGACTTGTGACTGATGATGGAGGCCGCTAATGCGAGGCGAGCATAAAGTGCAGCATTTGAATGCTAGCTGCAGCTCGAGAGACACGCAATTTGACTGTCAGCGGCTGCGTGTGTGAACCTAACTCGTGGATGTGTTGAAACTCAAGCTGGATTTTCGTATTTCTCCATCATGCGACATGATTCAGTCGATTTACATCGTGAGAATCAACAGGTTTGAGTTCTTTCGAGTCGTCAAAGCTTTCCTCAACATCTAATCACTATCGCGCTCATCAAACACACTCAAAACCTGTTATCAATCGTGCTGATAAGCTCAGCTCTGAAGTTTCTTCAAATTCGATTCGACCAAAGAAAATCTGCAGTGTTCGCTTCGACAAAAGCGTTGAGTCAGACGTCAAATCCGAAATCGAAGGCCACTCGCATTCGTCAGGCGTCGAGGCCGGTAGCGATGTCGGCTGAAGCGAATCACGTAACGTCAGTCGATGACGATCAGTTGGTTGTCAGGAAGCCTGGAGGGTTCCTGGGCCCTTACAGCTTTGCTTCACAGTCATCTTCGCATGAAGCATTGGCGCTCAATCTCGTCAAACGAGTTCCGAGGTTGTTGTTTTCACGTCCAAATCTAATAAAAGTTTCCTTCCATACGTCAAGCTTTGTGATTAATTCAATGACTTCTCGTTCTAGGCGCACACGGAGCTTAAATGCACCATCACCATTCCAGCAGTTTGGGCCGTGCGGTCGCATCATGAAGAATTCGGCGATGGTCATGCAAATCCAAGACCCGGCGAGCCAGCGTCTGACATGGTACAAGCCGCCTCTGGCTGTTTTGGTCATCAAGAAGGTTCGTGATTCCACTGTGTTGTCGCCGTTTATTCAACTCGTCGAGTGGCTGATCGAGGAGAAGCACATGGTGGTCTGGGTGGAGTCAGCCGTCCAAGACGATCCGCTGCTGATGGAAGACAAAAAGTTCGCTGCAGTGAAAGACAAGTTGGTGACGTTCAAGTGAGTAACCTGATGAGTTGCTCTTTGTCCTTTGCTTATCATTTTGTTTACGCATTTTAGAGACGGCCGCGACGATCTGACCGATCGAATTGACTTCATCATTTGTCTTGGCGGTGATGGGACGTTGCTCTACGCCTCGCTCTTGTTTCAACAATCTGTGCCGCCAGTTATGGCTTTCCACTTGGGCTCGTTGGGCTTCTTGACACCATTCCAGTTTCACAATTTTCAAGATCAAGTGACGAATGTGCTTGAAGGCCACGCAGCTTTGACGCTACGCAGTCGTTTGCGCTGCGTGATCGTGAGAAAAAACGCGAAAGAAGATCGAAAAGATTCGGAGATGACGAATGGAAGAGCAGAGTCGACCGCGACTCTGCCGTCAGCAAACATTCTGGTTTTGAATGAAGTCGTTATCGATCGCGGTCCGTCGCCTTATCTCAGCAACATCGATCTGTTCTTGGACGGCAAGCATATCACAAGCGTTCAAGGAGACGGTAAGAGAATTCAGATCGAACTGGCTGAAGTTTTCTAACGTTTGTGGTGGTTTTAGGTCTGATTGTATCAACGCCAACGGGCTCAACTGCTTACGCTGTTGCCGCTGGCGCTTCGATGATCCATCCCTCGGTTCCTGCAATCATGGTCACGCCGATTTGTCCGCATTCCCTGAGCTTTCGACCAATCGTCGTGCCTGCTGGAGTTGAGCTGAGAATCTCCATTTCCCCTGACAGTCGCAACACTTCGTGGGTTTCCTTCGATGGGCGCAACCGACAAGAACTGCTTCATGGAGACAGGTCAGTTAAACGATCTAACCGGAAACCTTCAATCTCACTGTTTCGTCTCTAGTTTGTCTGTGACGACTTCGATTTATCCGGTCCCGAGCATTTGCGCACAAGATCAAATTTCCGATTGGTTCGACTCGCTCGCTGAATGTCTGCACTGGAACGTCCGCAAGCGGCAGAAATGCTTAGGTGAGACTCAACTCAATTCGCTTTTATGATGGCAATTACAATTAATTCTCCCTCCTAGATGAGCTGAGCGACTTGACGGGAAGCGGAAGCGAAGATACTTATGATGATCTCGAACGGGGAATGGAGAATCTCGAGTGCTGAGCCGTAGGAGATTCTAAACCGCGCGTATCAATCAAACGATAATCTTTTTTGCTAGGAATTTTTAAGATTAAACTTTAGGGAATTTTCTTTTGAAAACTCACTCGTGTCAAACTCTGATCGCATTGTTACAGAAATCGCTAAAGCAAATTTATGAAATTTATCGCGCAGGAATTTTAAATCTTTAGAAGTTTAGGAAATCGATTCAGGTTCGAGAAATTTGTAAGGAAATTCCATGTTACATTGCTGATTATAAATTATTAACTTTTTTGGGGCAGATTTCTTCGCAATAAAACGAACGATTTTTTACACGAACCTCAACTCGTTTCTGGGATTCTCTGGCTAAACTTTCAGCTAAATCTTCGACACTTTCAGCTAAATCTTCGACACGTGCGGCTTGGACTTATGTAACATTGACATAGCAATAAGAAAATTCGGATTTCTAGGAAGATAATTTGCGTAATTACAGGAGATAATTGTGACAATGAACAGTTCTATCTACGTAAATAGAAATAAGTTGGTTGAACTGCGGCAATAGCAGGGGACTGAGCTGTAAAGATTAAGATTTATTCGTCGAGGTATAAAGTTATAAACCACCGAAAGAAAATTGTATAAAGTCAGTGCAGAGTTTTTCGTTCTTCACAGTTTCATTTCAATTGCTGGACTAAAGTTTAGACTTTAAACTATCAAGATGATGAAGTTATCGTTGACGGTTGTTTGTGTCATCGCTGCCATAACGTCGAGCCAGGCTATCGACTTCATTCCATTGGGAGTTACTGCTCGTGAGTTGAGTTATTCATCACCAGTTTGAAGCTAAGGTGAAATATTTCAGCTTACATGGATCCACCAGGATCTGGAAAGTTCTTCCAAAAAAGTTATTTCTTGTCAAACGAGAACAGTCACTGGGTCCAAGCGTATGCAAAGTGCCGAGAAAATGGAATGAAACTGGCCAATGTTGCTGAGAAGCAAGACTCGAAAGACTTCCTGAAGTTACTCAACCAGAACGTAGCGAAATTCGCGATCGGCCGGGCGCATGTTGGCGGCGTTGGAGTTGAAAAGCCGGCGAACAAAGTTTGGTTTTGGTTTGACGACACCGTGAAGATTTCCTTCGGTCTCAACTGGTCGCCTGGTGAGCCGAACGACGTGAACGGTGGAGAAAACTGCCTCGGAGTATCAGCAAACATCTATTCGGAAAAGAAATTCGGCTACAACGACATCTTATGCTACGGCGCTTCAACGCCTTTCATTTGTCACAAGGTCTCGAACGCCACTTTGACTAAATAAACCTCGCAACTCTCCTGCGATTCTCAAACCTTTTAGAGCTTTCAACGAGCCACTCAATCACGTGGTCGCAGCTCCCGTTGCCATTTCCTCTCGCTCCACATCTCACTTTGACGTCATTGCTTCAAAGTTTTGTGACGCAACAGTTTTTCCGATCGAGATGAACGATTTTCATGCTGTCACGAGTCTGATTGCTCTCATCCTTCAGCCGATTGCCATCATAAACAACCAAGATTGATGAGTCGTGTCCCGTTTTGCATCTCGCTTTGAAAGTTTTGAGATTTACGGGATTCGTCTTATCCGCTCCTGAATTGATTTTCGCCAAAATGATTGTAAATCTTGTTGCCGGGGCATGCGTGCTTCGTCTGGTTCTCCTCCATGTGCTTTTGCTTTATCGTCGCTCTCTTGCTGAGCTTCAACGGGGAAAACTTCACGCGTGGTAAATAAGCGAGATAAATTTTTAATGCAACGATTCTCCGGATAATGGAAAAGAAAATTTGTTTTGCTCGTCCACCGAGTCCTAAATAATTCAAGGCAAGTAAGCTGCAAAGTTTAAACACCGAAAAATCTTTCCACGCAGCCACAATGTCTCGAGATGCATAAACAAACAAGCTCGAGGGAAGCCGTGAATGCCTCCGCGTGTTCCTCCACTTCCCCGCCGCATCTACACAAACGCGAGTCGCTCTCGCTCTCAGTTTTCCACCCCCACTTCGCCTCGCTTGCATCTCGACCCGAGCCTGAAATTTCCGTTCTCCGCTCGAGTCCTTTCAGTTAATTTTCATTTCCCAAAGAAAACTGCCACAAAGTTCGCGTCGCGTCAAAGTTGTTGTTTTCATTCCTTCCATAACAACTCAGAGAACTCCGGAAATTTGGCAATTCATTTTCACCTCTCGTCGTTATCGGTTCATAGATCATCGAGCGTGCTATAAGATAGATGAAAGAAAAATCCTCAAAAGTTTCGTCTCTAGGTGTGTGGCGCTCTGTTCATTAAATCGCATCTTGTGATATCAAAGAAAACTTTTTCCATCTCGCTTGAAAGCTGAGGTGAAAATCGTGTCTGTTTCTCCCTTTTGTGTGCGAGAGCTTCGACGAAGAAAACTTTCCTTGCAAAAAGGAAAAGGTTGAAGCTTCGCCATCGCCGAAAAAAATCTCCTCAGCGAATTAGAATTCCGTGCAAAAATGAGGAAAAGTCAGACGAGTGAAAGTCGCATGTGGAAAATGTCAAATCGATGGCGGGAGAAGGCAAGGCAGTAAACCACTCAGACACTTTGCAAACGAGTTCTGTCGCAAAAAGTCAGAGCGAGCTCCTCAGATTTTTCATCAATTAGGGAAAGCGACGCGTCGCTCTGTCTAACTTTCCATCATCGCTACACTCGGTGTCTTCAGCAATTATTGCAACCATTTGTCTTCGTTTTCCTCATTCATTTTTAATTCCCGTTCTCGATTTCCATCGACTCATTAGTGTAACAGTGAGAAATTGCTCAACGTTTTCCTCTTCTTCCAGTGAATTATTTCTGTGTGTGATGTGAGCGACGTGAACATAAAAATGTCCCAGAAATCAACCTGAAACGTGAAATGTTTTCCGTGTTGAGACAGTTTTAAAATCTAAACCAAGTCGCAAAGGAAATGGCGTTTTTCGGACGAAAGTCGCCTTTGGATGCGATCGTCATGCCGGGTGTAATGTTGGCCTGCAAGTACAACCAGTTCAGACAACGGCGGAGGGAAGCGCAAAGCAAGAAAGTCACTGAACGTGAGCTGACAGCCTTGCATCATAAAATTGTAAGTTGATGGAACATTTAATGAAAGCTCGTGGAATTGAAGTTGGTTGATGAGCTTTTAAAAAGCTTTTGACAATTATCTGGATAACAAATTATTTGCATTTATGGAGAAGGCGCTCTTGGTACGTATCAACGACCCTGAAGACCTTCTCACGCCCTCAACCAGGATTGCTAAGCATAAATATAAAAGTATCTAGAGTGCAGTTCGATCAAATTGCGCTGAGGGAGCTGCACAGCTCGATTATTGATTCGCAACGTCAGATTTCAATCAAAACATAAACCTAGAAAGTTTGTTTCCTCTGACAGCCTCATGGGAAGTGTCAGATCGATGCGATTCTGAAAATGAAAAATAAAATCGAATTTCCTTTTCTTTTGAGCTTTTCGTTCGTTGCTTATAGCGAGAAGTTCGCGGATGTCATGTCGAATTGTTTATTTATGTCAATTTCATGCCTCAGCCCAATAAAAGCTTTTGAGGGTCGTCAGAGAATGACGGGAGATGATCGCTTATCGATTCGGGCTGAGCTTCTATAACGAACTTTGCTTTCGCCATCAGATGAATCGAAGTCATCGCATGGTAAAGTTTTAATAATTTACTTCGCTGCTTCACGCTGTTCGTCTTCAGCTTCTCTGTCCTTGGTAGATAGCAGAGCATGAAAGTTTCTCGAGCAGGAGAAGCCGCGAAGCAAACACGAAATCGTAAAATTATTATAGATTTTCAACATTGGCAATGTGAATGCCGTAATTCATAACCAAATCGCTTTCTATCCCCCATGCGAGTCTCGCAACTTCCATCAAAGCAAACGTCTGTTTATTAAAAAGCCAGGAATGAAACTATCGTTGGCTCTCCACGATCGACTTCCTCAAGTTCATAAAAGTTCTTCGTGATGTTAAATCGATGGAGCTTCACTCGACTCGGTTCCTTTGTTGTTCGGGAGTCGAACAACTACGTAGTACGTTTACATTGCGTGTGTCGAGATATAAGCTTCCAGATAACGCACGGAAAGCGGGAGTGAATTTGAAGTGGAAGACGGGCTATTATTACTTCTCCTTCGGTTCATCGCCAACCCTCAATTTACTCGTCGTCGTCCATCATTCGGTGAGCAGCTAGAGAAGCTCGCTTACCAACTTTTCATCCCCGACTTGTTGTAGATTCGAGCAGACAAGTGGAATAGTTTTAGCCTGCTCGTTGTGAGATGGAACATAAATCATTCAAAGTTTCTTGACATCTTCCTCCTCGAAAATAATTTGAATTCTGCAAAGTTTTCCCTTCCCCGCTTCCAAGACTTATTTTCCGCCTCACAAATGAGACAAGAGCTGGCAACACGAAGAGAAGACGATGATGGTACGAGACATGCAGTCTAACAGAAGCTTTGCATGCCTTGCGATCTTCAGTGCAGTTCGGTGGGCACAATTTATGTTGATTAGGAAATCGATTCGTTAAATAACTCAGAGAAATTGCCTTTGGACAAAACGTTTTCCTTGTCATCGCCGTCTTCTAGTAAACAAATCTCTAGGCGATGAATTCTCCTTCGCTTGTCGCTTAGACTTCATTCAACAACAACGTAGAATTCTTGGGCTGAGCCTCTCGCGCCATAGCTGGAGACGTCATTGCTCTTATCAGGAATTTTTGGCAGCGGATGTGACTCATTTCCTGTTTGGCGAGCCTCAAACCTAGGAAAAGTTTACCGACTGCTTCGGCTCTTCACGCGCGATTTCCTTCGACAGTGATTAGTATCATTCGGCGATGTTTGCAATCGGAGCGAGACTCTCAAATCTTTTGCTGGGCAAACAAGGCTTTGAAACGCAAAAGCATAAAGCGAGTGTGTGATTTCCATATTGCGAGAGGTGAGCGGAATGATTTGTCGGAAGGTGTGTTTGATAAGCAGCGCCCAGTCGGTAATCGTAAAAGTTTCCAACGAGACAAACGAACATGCAAAACGAAGGATTTTCCGAGCAGGCTTCGCTTGCTGCTTGGTTTCCATCCGCACCCTTCAGTGAAACGAACGGTTCTGACTTGATTTAACGAGGCGTAAATGAGCGATTTAAGTGAAATTATTCGAATGAGATGCACAAGCCGCGAGACTGATGTCATGGTGATTGGATTACCTGATTTAAACTTTCGATTCAATTACATTTTCGTCTTCCCTTGGTGCTTCTTTGTTCGCTCCGTTATCGCGTTTCATCGCGTAGCAATGTAATTACGAAGGTTGTATTTAAACAAGCTTAATGCGATTACGAAGGGAGAAAGGAATAAACTGTATTAACCAACGAGGTATAAGGCTGGGATGAGCGAGAGTAAAGGACTTTGCACGTAAGACAACCCGCATTCGCATAGCCTTGAATCTCGGTTTCATTTCAGTCATGAAAGGGCGAAGTTCACCGAATGGCATTGACGAGATGTTTGAGTCAGGTTCGAAGATTTTCCGCAAGACATCGACAGATGTTTCAGCAGGGAAACTTCACAGAAATCGATCAGTTCTCATCAATCTTCTATATCACTTTATCGGGAAAGAAACTTTCATTATATCCAAGCCATTAAATCGAGTCCGATAGTCCGTGGAACGAACAACGAAAGATGTGAATAACAAAGCTATTAGCTTGAGCTTTAAGCTCTCGTGAAATATTTCTCGAATAAATTTCTGTTCTTCTCGCATTGGAATGTTGAGCGGATGCGGAGGGTGAGGCGAGTTATTCCACCTACGATTATAGATTTAATCTGACTCGAAAATTGGCTTTCCGGCAGACGTCAATTCTGCCTCGTAACTAACTCAATGTGAATGTTGTCACGTCGATCCAGAAAGCCATAAAGAATTCCCATTATTGCCAACGAAAATATTTTCCTTGATCGCCTCGATATGACTGTTTTCTCACGACGAAGTTCGACGTTCTCGGGTGAACTTGCAAGTTCTGAGAAGTGAAATTGCGACGTTGGCTATGCATGAAAACTTTGTACATATAAACATAATTATTTCGTTAGCTGCACACCAGCGAGACGATTCCGCATGTCTATTCATCAAGCTTTAACAAAATGAAACTTTGTGCTTTGCTATTTTAAACAACTCTATAGCTACGCCAGCGAATGATGAACTGTGAAGCTTGTAATGGAGATGAAGGTTTGATATTTTAGTGGAGAAACTTTTCGAATTATATAAGTTACACTATCACAGATCTCAGAGCGAACAAAGACGTAGCGTGTTTTGTGCGATTGACTGAACGAGTTTCAGCTGTGATTAATGAGCCTTTAACGCACTTAACGAGCTTTCTTCGTAGGGTTAGCAATTCTAAGCCTCATTCAAGGCTCTCCGAGGGTCTTTATCGATGTAATAAGCTGAGGAGGGCCTAGGCGGCTAAGCTATGCTGCCCTCGTAATCTCTGCAACATCTCCAGACACGACAAATCTGTTTCTAGTCCCAACCCAAAAGCTCACTTAGAGATGTCCAAAGCTCAACTTCAAATTGAATTTATCGAATCAGCTTTGTCTGGTCGGTGAGACGAGAAGGATAAATTTTTAAATCTCGGCCGGAAATAATTCTCAGTGTTTTCGGCTCATGACGTCAGTGCGCCCTATATCGAGTCGAGCTTGCGAGAGTCAGAGAGGAAAACAACGTCGATTTTCATGGAGAAACTTTCCCCTCCCCCACTTCATGCTTCATGTTCCTGTCGGGCCGCTGTTCCCAATTTGCTTGCCGTTCACAAAAAGAGCCAAGCAATGCGGCTTCGTGTTCTATTTTTAGCCTTCTCCTCTATTCAATTTCCCGAGTCCTAGCGAAAATGGAAAATTAAATAAATTACCGTGCATTCGATGGCTAATCGATGTCGTGGGCGTCGATCGGGCTTTGTTAGGAAATAGTAGCACGAAGTCATCGTTGTAATAATAAACCAGAAGTGATGAATGAATCGAAAATAAACTCTCACGTGAGCTGCAACCGCTCCAAAGCGGTAATAACTCGACGAGAACGTCCGGAAAAGCTTTTCAATTCGGAATAATGTCGGCGATGTAAATTTATTGCAGCAATTTAGAGTCGCATGTGGAAGAGCTGTACGATTGGCATTCGCAGATTGCATAACTGGAAACGATCCAAGCAAACCTCAAATTCCTTCTAAGCCTTTTTGGTGTCTTTATTCAAGAGAGAAGATTCGTGGGTGGGATATAAGTTAATAAATAAAAATAGTTCAAGTCTTTGCGGTGGATTTTTAGATGGGGAAGTTCCTGCCGAAAGGCGGAGCGTTGTTTGTCGAGAGGTAATATTTGCCACGCAGTCTTTTATCAGCTTTGAATCCCATGAACGCTTGAACCGACTGCAAACATTCTCGCGACTCGTTGTTTGTCTGCTCGCACTTGTCAGCGAGGAAAGCTTCTGGACGGCGAACCGACTCGACAAAGTATTGCCACGCTCGCACGTGACTGCAACCAACTGTGAAAGAAAAAATCGAGTTGGCGAATTCAACGTTCCAATGCGCTGCTTACCGACGATCCCGAGGAAATTGTTTTTGGAGAGCTGATCCTGCACGCAGCCTGGCTGCAGCGCCACGCCGTTATTCGGGTAGAAATCAACATGACCCAAAGCCTACCGGAGCGTATTTCATTTAATTTTTATCAATTTGCTCGCCGTCGACCCAAAAAACATTCCAACTCACCCAGGGAATCCCGAGAAAGCCTCCGTCCGTATGAATCACATCTGACATGGAAATGAAATTGAAATTGGGAAATGCAGAGCGCGCACGAGATAAGAGAGCTTCATACCGACAAACTTTGCGTCGCTGGCTGACAAATGGGTGTCAGTGTCGCCACTCATAAATAAGGGAAGCGCCGGATCAAGACCTGGAAATAAATCTTTAGACTTTAGGCAGAATCAATTCCACAAAATCCTTGGTAGAGAGTGAGCTATGCAGAGGAGCGAGATTGCCTCTTGCGGCTTGTTTACGTCTTCCGAAACGCCACGACGAGAGTTGAATTCTCAAAATGTTTATAAATTAGCATTTTTAACGATGGAACGTGCACGTTGCCAAACGAATGCAACGCTTGCGATAACGAAAAGCTGATTCAATTCTTCAAGAGCATTGCATAACGTCTGGCAACCCAAAAATCCTTTGTCAGCCCTTTCCCCGTTCCGCTCTCTCGAGATGGAAGAAAGAAAAACTGAAAAGCTTTCCGAGAGAATAAATGACTTTCACGAGAATGGCATTTTGTTGCACTTTTATCTGCTTTGTGTTCGCTGAAGCGTGGATGAAATCATGAGCGCCATCGAACCAGAAGCGACAACAACGACTACAGAAACAAGAGCTTCCTCTTTTGCTGACTTTTAATACTTTGTTAAGCTCCGGGGAAAGCCTCGTAATGCTTTGGCGGCTTAAGTGCAGCAATTTGCATATTTTCGTTGGGATAACAACGGCAGCTCGTGAAATAATTTTAGCAAGCAACGTGTTTTTAAATGAATTTCGGCTTTCGCTAACAACGCCTTCCACTTCAAACAGACTTTTATGGGAATCGGGAAAACGCTCTGGCTGTAATTGTCGAACGGTCTCGTACAACAAGCTTTGGCATCGCGCTTGTTAATTGGCCGTAAAGGAACGAGTGGTTGAGTGGCGTTAGCGAGTAGGTTAACGAGAAGGGAAGAGGAGAAAATTTAGAAGCTTTGAAAGCTCCATACAAACTCTATTTTAAATAATTTCTGAGCTTAATTGGGCGCGTACGAACTGCCCGTCAAAGCGTGAATTGAAAGCTTTCCACAAAGCTTAAAGCGTCACTGACTGTCTCGCCAAAAATGATAGTTCTTGACACAACAAAACGTTTCCCAATCAATTATTTGTCTGAATTATGTACAAAGTAAATTTCTTCCCAACTAAACTTTCAAAGCGTCGAATTAAAACATGCAAATGTCAATATTTCGGCAGAAACTTTTTCAATTAACCCGAAGCAATCGAAAGAATTCTCGTTTAAACAACTAATTACATTCCGTTCAATTAAATCCGAGTGTATCGACATCGTCCTGTCGTCGTTTAGATTATCGAATAAATCACAATCGCATGATTAATTAAACCAAAATCAACAGAGAGGAGCGGAAGCCGACCTTGCTCGTTTCTCTCGCTGCCTCTTTTTCGTTTGTTTTTTCGGCTCACAACAAATATTGATCGCGAAGATGTCGAGCCAAGCCTAGTTCTGGGTCAAACATCACGCACTTGTTAAGCTACTCGTTCAAGTGTTAATGTTCCGACAATGAAAAATTTATTGATCTGAGCTTGTTAAGGACTTAATTCTTCGTGTAGCTCTTCGCTGCTCATCGCATGGCATGGAGATGTTCGAGTCCAAGTTCACAGTCAGTTGATTATTCATACGCTGTTAACACTCGCTCAAGCGTCACGTATATTATGAACGTTCTCATCGTCGTGTGATTGTGAATGATTAACGAAACTGAGGCAGTAAACTTTAAACTGCTTCCTTGTTGCCCAACGAAGCTCCCGATTCCCAACTACATCACGTAACTTATTCATTTTCCACTCTACACTTTAATCACACAATGCTCTATCTTCGTTTCAAATGCAATTTCCATCTCCGAATGAAAAACTTAGAATGCAGCTCGTTGGCATGAGCCTCAAGTGCAGTGACATGGAAGCATAAACATGAATCACTTGCATGTTAATAAACGCCCAAAGCTTGTGCTCAGGTCACTGACCAAATGGAGAAATTACCTGTAATGCGAGGCAGTAGGATTCCCCATTCCTTCAGCGTCTTCCCAGCAAAGCCTGCGACCTCAGCCTGTTTCAATTAAAATATTTCGTTTAATTCAATATTGACGACGTAATCAGCACGTCGCATTATCATTGCATCGATAAATGTCCAACTTACGCCCAAGCTGAACCCGATGACATAAATATTCTGCAGTGGCACACCAGACGAGATTAAAAATTTCAGGAAGCGGGCGACGTAACGACCAACACGAGGGCCGTTCTCAACAGCGTTTCCATACCTGCACAGCGAGCGTCAATAAAAATATTTAACAGCTTTGATTTTATTACCAGGGCAGGGCGGTTATAGGAGACCAGTCGACAAGAATCACCTGGTAGTCGCCAATTTCAAGGAACGCTGTCAGTGTTTTCATTAGCAAAGCTTCCGCGGGAAAATTGGAAAACTCTCACCGTCCCTGATCTCGTAGCTGCTGCTATTGGGAGTGCCGGGCGCACTTTCCGAGAAGCCATGAAGGTAAAACACCAGCGGCAAATTCTTGTTGATCCTCCGAACTCGCTTCTCGTCCGAGATGTAAAGCTGCTTACCGGTGGTTGGATTGGCTCTCGTGTACAACAGGAACTTGACGTCCTTCGTCTCTCTAATCACGCAGCAATTCTCACAATCTCCTCTCGGGGCTAGCGAATAGTGAACAGGGGTTTGATTGTTGCCTTAAACCCGGAAAAACTCTTCACTCACCTGGCGAATACATTACGGGCGATCCGCCTGCAAAATTAATCTTTAAATCCTCTGCTGACGGAGTTCTCCGAACGAAGCCAAATATCATTAGCTATCGTTTCCACAGCAGTCTCAACCTCAAAACATCGAGCGGCGGAGGAACGTTTTGCGATGGCAAAAATCAATAGCAAACTATTTTGGATAATGCAGTTTTTCTGTGTTGCAATTAGGAGCAGGGGCTTCGGAATTGTCGAGCTGCCACTCGCTCGTTGCACAAATTGCGGCGGGAAGCCTTCTTCACGACGTGAAAAATCTATTGAATTATTCTGCGCGGTGCTGTCATAATTGCATTTCAACAATATCCTCAACACAATTTAATTTGGTGAGTGGGAAAGAAACAATAAAATAAGCGAACGAAGAGGAGAAGCAGGCCGCTCGTCGCCTCTAAGTGGATTACTGCAAGTGACGGTTTGAATTACCGACACTTTCGCTAAGAAAGGAGCGAGTGCTGCCGCATATTCTGAGCTCTCATGTCTCGGTTAAGTCGAGTGCGAAGCAGAAGAAATTTATTCCGTCAAGGCCGAGAGACGACGGTTGACAAAACACCGTGAATTTCAATTAACACGCTAATTTCACCAGTCTAATTGATTCGGCTTGAATTGCGATCACACGTTCTATGAAATCTTGAAGTATTTCAAATGAACTGCGACTGATCCGTTGAGCAACTGGCGAGCTGAAAATGTCATTGCTCTCGGCAAATGAGGAGAGAACAGCTAGCAGCTAATTATTGTAATTTATACACTTCGAGTAAATCACTTCGCTTTTACATGCAAAGTGGAAATGAAATGTTAACGCTCGCTGTTCTCAACTTCCTTATTGAGTGTCGACTTACAAGTCTCGTGCTGCCGAAGAACCTCAGCGACCAAAGGCATTGCATAATCGACTGTAAATTCAACATCACACGACACTCGCAGCCGCTTTTTGGCTTTCAAGATCAACTCAATTGCGCCCTGCTGTAGAAACCTAAATGGTTCTGTCAGCGAAGCTCTTCCGGTGTGAGGTTCAAGAGCCAAACTGTTTGCTCTGGCGATGTTTCAAAATAATTGTTGGCGAGCGACACAGTTGAAAGACGATCATGAATAATTGAGCTTGTTGGCATATCGCAGTCGAAGACAACCTGAGTGATTGATTTATCGTTGAGGCTTTGCTTGCACAAAAGCGAATAATTCTAATGCCGACGAGACTTTGTCGCCTAATGAAAAACATTGAGTGCTTCTAGGAAAGACCTAGCGACGCTCGACTAGCGTAATCGGTCGCGTGACGAGACGGAATCACAGCAAAAGCACTTTTACAACATAAGAAAACATAATTATGCTTCGGCCGACATGAAACCGGCAAAGCCTCGCGTCAACTGTCCGAAGTTCATGAGAGTTTCCATTAGTTTGTTTTGTCTGCGGCGCCTCGCGTTGCAATGACGGATTTTTATGGTTTCAATGAACTTGCCGCGGGCTTCGAGCTGCTCTTGAGATTGGAATGAATATTGCGGCGCGATTAGCAAAATTGTTCCGTCTAAATCTTCGGCCGTGACCGTCGTTTCTTTTCACTTGCAGCAAAGACCATTCGGTTATCAATTATGCCTTCCGCATTCCCGCGAAACGATTGTGATTGAGTTGAGCCTCGTTTGGCTATTCTGCCCAACAATGCAAAGCAATTGTCTTCACGTCGACTTTAACCTTTCACTGCTGCGAGTGCGAAGCTGACAGACGAAAATTTCATTCGCCGCTTAAGACTCGCGACCGTGAATAGCACGATGAAGCTTGGATTGGGTTAAAGTTAAAAAGAGTTTAGTAAGATAATCACTAACAAGTGTTTAGCTCAATCATAAGCCGGTACGTCGCTAATTAGTCGCATGTTCTCGCAGCTCGCTCGACAGATTTTTCCTCACAATCTTCAAAGCTGAATCGGAATGCACTGCTCGATGTCAGTGAACGACATCGCCGCCGCTCGCAATTTTAAGAATTTTCTTTCATATGGAATGTCTCTCGAAGCCTCACAAGGTTTTTCAAAGTCATTTCCCTGATAATTTCTATCGCTCACGTCCGCTTTACAATGTCAAAGCCAAATTGAATTCGGATTACTCTGCAATCACGCCGCTCTCCCCAAGGACTTGGACTTTTACCGTTCGCGATTATTGGCACAAAATAATTTCAATTTCACTCGGCCGCTGCCCGCAACATTACTCGGCTCATTAACAGCGCAATTTCAAAGCGTTTAAAGGCATTAGCTCCGCTATCACTCGATGATTGATCAACATTTGAGTGGCGAGAAGCTTCCGAAAGTAATTTGCCAAGCGACGACGAATAGTTTGTGGCCGCCAGGCTCAGAACTTATCATCAAATCTAATCTGACTTTTAGATTTACCAAAGAATAATGTGAAGACCGAGCACATCGCCAAGTTTTGAATTCCAGTCGTTGGAATCGTCATCTCGCACAGCTTTTTGTTATACAACCGATTTTACTGTCTCATAAATTAGACGAAGAATTGAGCGAATTAAGAGTCGAAGTCGTTAGGAAGACGTTTATGAGATCGAAGCGCGAGTTCACTGTTTTATCGTTCAACTTTTATCGCGCGGTTATTCACGTGTTCACTAGCCGACAGTTAAGCTACATGTGAAATCGCAGTTCGATTGCTGAGCGAGAAGAAAAACGACGGCAAGGTGGGGAAGTGACGAGATGTGGAGTCGAAGCCTTTGCGGACGCTACGCAGACTGCAAATCGCTTTAGTCAATAATGAGAATCTCAATTGCTCGCAACATGCAAATCAAATCGTCAAGGTTCGCATTGAACTTGAAATTACTTAATCGGGCGCTCGCATGCCGTCGAGAGATTTTGTAATTTGATAATGTTCAAGTCGTTTAACGTTTTAAGTTCTTCTTGGGCAGTCGGCCAAGTGACGAGCTCGTGAAAAGAAATGGAAGAAGCTCTCGTCTAACACGATTTATCTTTATTAAGGAAACACACAATTGGGTCAGTTGAACGTTGATAATCGAAAGCTCGTCCAATTATCAAGCGACAGGATTTACGATGACATTCCTGATTAGTTGCACTAGTCCGAAACGACTCGTCCAACAGTTAAGCTCCTCAAGTGTGTAGTTTTATCTATCGAGTCACACGTTGTGATGCATCGCAATTAGCTTTGACTTGGCGCTAGCAGTGTCGAGGCTCTTCACTTCAAGGACCTGAACTCGAGCGAAAGCTTTTAAGTAAATGGAAACCTCAACTCCTACCGCACACGCCCACGAAGCGAGCTAAGGAAGGCAAAATACGGATTCATCGCTGCTTAACATGCGTTCGCTATTTAAGGAAACTTCTTTATTGAATGTGGGCATGAAATCGATACGCGAATATTTTCGGGGGAAGCTCCTCGGCTCTCGCCCACCGCAAGATTAGAATAATCTATTCCGCCTGTCACGGCCTGACTAATGTCACTCAGTTTCGTTGTAGAATCGATAAGGCTTTACGTGTTGTTTGGCAATTCGCTCGAGGGTTGGCTTGGCTCTTCACCCCGACTCTGAGATGAAACTCGATAGTTTCGAGCTTTAAAGTGTAATCAAAGCTCTCTCGAGCGATGACTGATGAGTAGCACGATTATATATCAAAAGGATTATTGATCTTGACGCTTAAATAATCCAGCAAGCCGTATAGTTGTCCCTCGTGGCAGACAGCAGTCGCTGTCGTTGCTCGACTAATTTCTCAAGTCTTACGACTTCTCAAGCTCCTCGTTGTGCCATAATCACTCGGTAATCGCATCATTATTGTCACTCAAATTGAATGAATGTCGTCGCTCGAAAGCGTTTTGCATCGATCAAACGTCATCGTAAGTTTGTTCTCCTCTGATTAGCTTGTAGTCTGAAAGCTTACGAAATTCGTTAACAACATTTTCGGCCATGAAACGTTTTTCTTGCCATTCGCTTGTTAATTAACAAAGCTCTCTCGTCGCTTTATTGATTATTCAAACAGTTTTTGTGAATGAGAATTTCCACAACTTGATTTTCATCAACTCAATTGGGTCAGAGGCGGAAGCCATGCAGAAATGTGGCACGCGGGCGAGAACTCGTCGGAGCGTTTCGTGAGGAAAAACAAGTTTCTTAAGCGCTTATCAAATTAAAGTGTTCGTATAATTGCTTTTGATTAAAACTTTTCCCGCACACGGTCATCGAACTCTGCGCTGTTTAATTACTGAACCAGACTAAAGCCGATCAATCAACCTCAATTCCAATCTAATCCTTCTTTGAACGATTGCTGATAAATTGAATATCATCGTTCGATTAATTTCAGGAAAAGCTGCTTAGCAAGTTGGAAGAGAGTGACCTGGAACCGTCGTCGACGCAGGAAGACGAATGTGTGATTTGCATCACGAGTCGGGCGACGATGAAAACAATGCCATGTAACTAGACCAAGCCCATTGAAACGTCTTAATCTCACTCGTTGATTACAGGTGGACATCAAGTCGTCTGTCGACGTTGCTTTGTGAAAACTATACAAAGTGCCGTCGCTCAGCGGTTGTTACCCTTGCGCTGTGTGATATGTCGAGCACGTATTTCGCGACTGACTTCTAGCTCTGGCACATGGCGACTTCAGGAGTCGGCCAGTAGCTACAGCGTGGGATGCAAAAGCTGGAGCGTAAGTTCACATGACTCTGCTCTGTAAAGTTCTCTCGCTCAATTCTGCAACAGGTTCCAGGCTCTGCAAGCTCCTACAGTGTCGGTGCTCACTCCTACACGATGGGAGAGAAGGTTGCTCCGTCAGCGAGTCTTTACTCCATGAGCTCCGGCTCATCTTCTGCGTCAGGTTTCTATTCTCGAACCTAAAAATAGGAACTCATTCAAGGAATTTTGTCTGTCGTCGCAGGTTACTCGAGCGGTTCAGCAACCTCACGCGCATCAAATGTGTCTTCCTCATCAAATGAACATCATCATAACCATAACTGTAGTACGAACGGCTGTTTGGGAGCGATTCCACGTAATCCCTCCTATAGTTCAACGCATTTTAGAGGACACAAGAGCCATTCATTTAGAGTAAGCCGCCGCTAATTGTCTTCACTCTCATGACACTAACAGATAACTCACTTGCAGAACAGAATTCCAGACTTGCCAAATCGTTTACCACCCATCAAGGAATACACCGCAAGAAGTCCAAGAAAAAGTCCGTCTAGGCATCGAACGCCGTCGCCTGTTAACACAGTTCGATTCAAGTTAGTTTTTCATTGTCAATTCAAAAGCTTAGCAAAGCTTTAGTCGAAAAGCTCCGCAGAGCTTTAAGTTCAAGAAGTCATTCGATGATTTATTCCATAGGAGTTATACGACATCATCGAAAGCAATAAACGCATCTGAAATCGTTCCGCTGCTTGACGAGCCATCAACATCAACCGCCCCGGTACCGACGACCAGTGCGAAGAAACTCAGCATGAACCACGCAAAAGTCGCGCCAATCATATCAAAAGCAACGCTAATTACCAAATCGAGCACTCAGCCAGCAGGTGTCAAGCCGTCGGCGCTGGGCTTCAAGCCGTACACAGTTTCTTCCATTCCCAATTCAGCGAAGACAGGTACGACTGCAGGCTCAAAGCCAAGTAGCTCCGTTTCGTCGAAGGAGAGCAAGAAAAACGAGGAAAAACTTAAGCAAAAAGCCGAGAAAGAGGCGAAGAAGGTAAACGAGTGTTTTTCGTATCGATTACGTTTTGAATCAACTGGCTTCTGTTATTGGCAGGAGGAGAAGCGACTGGCGAAAGAAGAAGAAAAGCTCGCTAAGCTGAGAGCGAAAGAAGAGAAGAAGCGAGGAAAATGCGAAGCCAAAGCACTTCTCGTCGCCAACACTTAATTTTCCAGAGCCCCTCGAGACTCTTTTAATCCTCGTTCAACTAATTTTCCAATTACGTTTCGTTGCGTGTTGAAACAAAGACGATTCACTTCCTACACTCATCGGTCTTCCTTCATCTGGCATCACCGTCCATTGAGTCAACCGTTTGTTTTAACCATCCAGCGAGATCGAAGCGTGTCTCGTCAGCGATCAGCCAGGATTACAACTTTTAAACTTCTAAATAGCAATAATCAAAGCAGCCGAGAACTTTAATTATGTACTCGAACCTATGAAATATTATCATCGAACTTTTGAAGAGATTAGAATACTTACTTAAGCGCTGAGGTCCCTGTAGACTGAGGCGCTCCATTCAAGAGAATAGAGTGAATGTCCTACTACTAGATCTGAACATCAAAGGCCAAATTTTGTTTCAACTGTTCATGTGACCGATTTTAAAGCTTTGCGAGCAGACGATTTCTTTTAATTTGACGAGGAAAAAGCTTTAAGCATAGACGCTTGTTCCTTGAAGGCTTTCGTGGGGGGCGAAGGTCGAACTTAGGCTGTGGAATGCGCGGGAGTTTAATGGGATGAAATGGACTTTAAAGCTGACTGATTAGCTCGTGCTGGGTTGCTACGCGTTCGAAACGCGCTCCCCGAAGGAAAACAAATCTTCATCCTCCGCGGAAGCCAAACAAAAATTCGCTCGCTTCTTATTTACGTTTCTTTCTCTCCGATGGAGACTCAAACAATCGGACTTGTTGAGCGACGTTTACTGTTGAGGACAGAAATCTATTTAAATAATAAAACCGAGAATTAGAAAAGGAAACAATTCGCAGCTTTTACTCAATTCGTTTTCAGTTTGATGACGTGAAGCATCTGCTACGGAGTCGGCGATGAAATATAAAAATAAGACTCTCGCTGACGAGCTGCGCATTGTGATCTGTCAATGAACTGGAAAGGAACAGTAGTGAAAATTAAATATAATGAAGCTCATCGTCGTCTTTTTGCTGGTTTGTGTCGTCAAGTCCATTGCGAATGCGAAAAAGTGGTGTGAAATTGAGCCGAAGTGCATCACTCTGTCGAACGGAAACGTGTTTTGGCCGTCAGACTGGACAGAAGAGTGCAGCGCGAAACCGATTTGCAACGTCGGCTACAGAATAGAAATTCAAATGCTAGGAGATCAACGAGTTTGTTGCTGCGTTTTGAAAGTAATGGACGAGTGTCCGCCGTGTGATATGACGAGAGTGAAACAGCAATCGTACTTTGAATGGGTTGAGATGCATCTCGAGCAGAACGGACCCTTGGACGGCACGTGTCAGAGCGGAACATTCAAACGGATTTTCTTCGGCGGCGACAAGCTCGACAAATGCTGCTGTGAGCCCAGGGATAGTCCGTTTCTCCTTTGAGTGAATCAGCTGGAGCTGGAGAACAGAAGCGTTTGATCAAAGAAATAAAGCGAAAAGTTTCTAATTTATTCTTGAGATGAAATTTGTTTTTCTTATCCCGTCAACTCTTTCATCATCTCGAAGCACTTCGCGACAGCTTTTGCGACGTAAACTTTTGTCTCGTAGTACATTTACGGTTTGAACAGTTGAGTTCTGTCGTTGGGCAGGTCTGGTAGTCACCGAGCGCAGTTGGCTCTGACGAAATGAGTTTAATTCAATCGATTCGAATTGACGATTTTTGTTTATTGGAATTAGTCGAGACATGTGTTGAGCCAGACTTTTGCTTCATCGTGACGAGAGCGATTGGGAAAAACAATTGTGACACATTATCGCTGAAACTTTTCCGATTTGGGAATTGGAAGCGAGAACGGGAAAATTTGCGCGGGAAGTGAAATCTCGGCCAGATTGAGGGAAGTTCGTTTCTTGCTGTGATTGAGCCAGAAGTTCTCAATATCGGCGGGTAATTCTCGTCTCCACACTCTCTCCGAATGCCTGACGAGGTTTAATGTTGTGAAGTTTTGCTTCTTGATCGAAATCTCCTTCAAACTTTTCAGCTTCTTCAAAGTTTTTGCATCAAACTTTGTCACAAGTTTGAAGTGCATGCGATGGAGGTCGAATCGTTCTTTAAAGCATTTGGACATTTCTATTGCTGACCTCATTTCCTGTTCAATGTGCTTGTAGTCTGTTTCAAAGTGCGAGAACAGAGTTTCGTCTTTATCCTCGATGGCGTAGAAGAGTTGGATTGTCAAAGCTTCCATCAAGCGAAGCCCAGTGAACGTTTGACTGAGAGAACTTCCTCGACCAATGTGGAAGCACATCATTAGGTTCTCAGACCAGATTTGTGCCATCTCATAGATTCCATGTCGAACGCTCCACAGCAACATGTTTGCGAAAAACCTCGACTGCGCTTTCTGTGTCGAATCCTGGTGGAAGTTTGAGATATTTTGCAGGAAAAACAAGTCACATTCCTCGTAGCTCACAGCGGTCAAGCTCGTCTCTAACAACAAGTCCAAGCTTGAAGCGTGATACCAAACTAATCCGTTCATGTTCTCCGCAAGCTTCATGTAAGTCCCAAACGATTGCAGCAGAGCGAAAGCTTCTTCGATCCTCTGAGAATTCAACAACAGCAAATACATCAAAGGCACAACCTAGAAAAATTTTCCTTAGATTGTAGTCGAAGTTATTTATTAAAATTAAATAACAAACATCAGTTTCGAGGGTCACCAGTTGAACCTTAGAGCAAAGATTGGCAGCTATGTCTCCAACTTTGACAGCTAAGCGTAAATTATTCGTTGCACATCTGTTGGATAATTCAATTGATAATTTTAAAAAGCTCGATATGAGAGCTTCAAAAGCTCTTGGTTGCTTACTGGCAGAGCATGAGAGCGTGATACATCTTGATGACCCACGTCAAGCCTTCCAATTCAATGTCATCCATGAAAGCAGTTCTCGCAGTCTGAACTAGAGCCGCGTGTTGAAGCCACCGGAATTCTTCGGCTCTGCCGGTGAAGAAAACGATCCGTAAAGCGTTCGCAAAGCTCCTCGCAATCCCGGCTAATGTTCGATTGAATTTCAGGATTGAACGCAAAGCCCAGAAAGCTGCGAGCATCGCAAGTTCAAAATTCTTACTGTCAAACAACAAATCGAACATCAAATTCAAGGTTTTCGAGAGCTGAAGGGTGACAAGTGAAAATAGCCGCGAGCAATTGCGAACTTTCTTCATCTTAAGCGATGACTTGATGTCTCTGATTAGCTTGGCAAGTTTAATCTTCGCAGTTAAATCACTGAAAGTTCCAAGAGAGCTGTGAGAATGTTTGAGCAATTTTTAAAAGCTCACAAAGTTCTCGGGAACGAAACGCAAAAAGCTTTGCACGACTTGTAGTAGAAGTTCAGAGCTTCTCTTTCTTGCATCATTTTGCTCGAGCAGTTTCCTTGCAATGTCAAGATTCGGCCTGTGAAATATTCCGAGAGTCGAGAGTCTTCCTTCAACTGCCCTAACTGTAATCGAAGCTTTGAGTTATCTTGAGTTGATCTAGAGCTTTGAACGATTAACAGAAAGAAAACTCACGTTGACTTGGAACAAAGCCCTTTGCAACAGAGCGCTCGCTCTCGGAATATTCCCAACTTTGATACACTTGCTCGCGAGTTCAACTTTCGTGTCGATTAGTTTCACGAACAGTTCCGGTCCGACGCAGTGAGTTAGCATCTCGCTGTAGAGTTTATAGAGAATCGACTCGCACTTGCAGTTGTGGAAGTCGAAGTTCATGTAATTCAAAACCATGGGACGGAGCTTGAAAGATTTCCATAAGCCGCTGGTCGACGTCGTGATGGGAAAGTTAATCGAATCGAAGTATTTGATCATGTTTTCGTACGACGTGTCGTCTCTCCTGGCGACTCCGTCGTGGAAATTGAAGTCAAGGTCTTCGTTGATTATTTCTCTGAATTGCCGATTCCCGCAAGAGTCGCAACGTCTCGTCTGCGCATGAAGGTACAGGAGAGCTTTTCGGTGGAACTCAAGTCGCTGCTTTTCAGTCAGTAGATTGTAAACAACATCGCGGAAGCCTTCGCGCTGAAATCTGATTGTTGAGCACGAAGCGTAGCTCGGTAGGTCGCGGAGCGAATCGTAAATCTTTAGATTCTCGCATTTGCACGGTGAAGTGTCAATGGATTTCGAGACACTGTCAGTCGAAGAGTTGCAGGCAAAGATTCCCAGCTCGAGCAGCTTCATCACGGCTCGCCCGACCATTCTTTCAGTGCTATTCGAGAGAACATACGACAGCATCGCGCGTTTGAATTCGATCCCCAGGGCAGACCCACACTTGCACACGAGCTGCTCGTAAGAGCTCAGCGAATCGTAAATCATCAGTTCGTGATCGGCTCTCTCGTACACCGCCGCTTCCTTCTGTAGCTGAATGTTCTTCAACGTCGCCACGTTCACGTGCTGCTTTCCCTCCTCTCGCGACACTTTCTTGCTTTGATAGCATCTGTCGAATAAAGTTCGTTCTTTCTGCATCGACGAGCTCGTCTTGGAAATCGTTTGATCCCTCAAAACTTTCCCCGAGCGCATTGCGCTGCTCTTTGTCATGTCCTGGATTTCAAGCTTCTTTGCTTGCAGCAGCGACTTCACGCAGGTTTCAATCCAGCCCGGGTTGCCGTTGCTGTTCTTAAGCAAATACTTTTCCAGCTCTATCGAGATGGCAGACACGCCAAGGCAGTTGCAAGCGATTTCCGAGAGAAAATCTGGTTCGATCGGCTCCAGCCGATGCGAGGCGACAAAAGACTCGTCGAGAAAACTTTTATGTTGCTCGGACAAATTCCTTTGAGGTCCCAGCGTGACAAACATGAAGATTGAGCTTTGGTCTAAGAGGTTTTCCAGCAATTCTAGAGATTCTTGGTCCATGAACTCAAAGTCATCAATGAAAATGACGCAAAAGTCCGAGAAAGTTTGATAAGCAAGAACCTTGAGCATTGACTGGCAAATCGTTGCGCTGTTCTTTCTGTTCAAACCTTGGATTGTTTGCGTGGCTGCAAAGTTTGTGCGCATAACGGAATTCAAAAGAGAGAGGAAACTGTCGACGTTGAAGCCTTTGAACTTTCCAAGAACAATCTCTTGTATCTCTTCAACAGTCATTTCCGGTGTGACCATCAAAGCTCTTCGGAAAATCTTCGAGGCGACGCCGAAGGGAGTTTTCAGGTCTTTGCTGCAGAGTGAAACTCTCAAGCATTGCAATCCATCGTCGAAGCATTTCGCGTGAAGCTCGTCGAGCATTCTCGTCTTCCCCTGCTGTGTGTCGCCTTTGATGACCACGCAAGAAAGCTTTTGATAGATCGACTCGAGCTGTCTCACTCCTTGATTAAAGTTGTAGATTGCCGCATTCAAAACTCTGCGGAGCCTAACGAGGCTGTCGTCTCTTCCAAGTATTGGAAGCTCCTGCTTCGGTTCGTCGGTCTCTTTCGTGCTTGTGACTTCTCTGAACTCGTAAGCAAACACTTCACCTCGAAGCCCTTTCATGTTGACCTTTGGCAAAATTGTAAAGTGCTTGAGGTCCATTTTGCTTTTGAGCAGCGCTTCCTGATCGCAGCTGACGATGTCCGGATAAGCCATCATTAGACGAGCTGCTTTGTTCACTGTAACGCTGAGCACCGAGTACTCTCGCCGCAGCGTATGACCGACGATTCCGCAGTAGCTCATTCCAGCTGTCACGCCCAGAGAGACGTGCGGGATTTCCGGCCAAGGCTTGAACGTTTCCAACAACTCTGAAGCGCATCTTAGAGCAATTCTCGATTCCAGTTCATGCTTGAGTCCACGCAACCCGAACACGATAAGGAACATTGTGTCCTTGTCAAACAACGAAACTTTGTTGACGATTCCCTCATGACTCGTAACGATGCTGCACAATGAAACTTCTTCAATCAAGTAATCAGTTGAGTGCTTCAATCACTCACGTGCACAGCGACTTGTAAATCTCATCGACCAATCGAATCAATTCAACGGACGATTTCGCAGCTATGACAAAGTTGGCGAAGATTATGACAACGTTGCGCATTTCAGTGAGATTCTCAATAGGCTCGTTCAGATCAATCGAGTTTATCACCGGCCTTATGATGAATCGTCGCAGGAACTTCCGCGATTTGTTGTCGAGCAACGTGTTAACGTCTTGCCGCACTAGAAGAAAAGGATTTCAGTTGATATTCGAGAGACTTGAGCATTTCTTACGAGAGTAGCTTTCGTTCTCAGCGAGAGATGGTCGATCGTAGAAAGGATCGATCGATGGTTCGTTGAACGTCTGCGAGATCGAGCTCTGATCTTCATCCAACTTCTTCTTCATCTCGTAAAAGTTCAAAATCGCTTCGTGCTGTCGCTCTGCAAAGTTGAGATTGCTCTTGAAGCTCATTACTTTGTAGTGTCGCTTGTCACGGTTGTAGCGATAGAGATAAAGCGACTCCTGGGCGTAAAACCAAGCTTTGGGGGTGACCAAGATGTCGCCAGGTTTGATGTTGTTTTGCAGACTTTTCACTTGCCACACTGGATCGCCGACGATTGCGTAATGAGCCGAAAGCTCGTTGCCAATGAACGAGAAGTAAACTTCTCCTCCGGAAATTGCAATTTTTACTGTAAAATAAAATAAGAGGTAAAAGCTCAGTCGAGCTTAAGAAAGTTGAAAGCTCAAAAGAGCTTTCGAAATATTTTCTTTTTCACCGTTCAAAGTCACGTTATCGAAGTCAGTTTGAAAGTTGCTGCAGTTCCGCTGGATGATCAAAGCAGAGTCGATCGCTCTTTGGATTGCGTCTTGCATCGTCAGTTCATTTTCAGCTCGGAAAGTTGCAATGAAAGCGTCGCCTGCGTACTTAATTATGTCACCGCCATGAGAGAGAATTTCTGGGCACGAGAGTCAAGCAAAGCCAGTCAGTAATTTCGATTTTCTTTTCAATTTATTCTCACCTTGGACCATCGTGCCGATGTAGAAATTCAGGATCATGCTGAGCTTTGAAGCTCCATTCTCTAGAGTTTGGTATTTCTCACTGAGGTCGGTGAATCCTGAAACATCCGCGAATAGAACTGAAGCTTCGAACTTCCGAATTCCTTGGTCTGCAGTGTGATGAATAACTTCATCGGGAAGCAAACTCGCGATCGTCTTCATCTGGTCGTCCGTCAATCTCCACGAGGTTCGAATTGTATACCGCGACACATTCTTGTTCGATCTTAGTAGGAGGCTTTTCCTGATCTTCTCGAGCTGTTCCGTGATCGTGTCATAAGAACTCATTTGAGATTGCCGTCTCTGCCTCGGAACATCGAGCTCGATTTCACTTTTAGATTTCGGCACTTGAAGTTAATGGAAAGCGAGTTAGAAACGAATAATTTCAAATAATTTCAATAAACTCACGAATTTCCATCATTTTGATAAATTTTGTAAGCCGAAAAATAAGAAAATAAATGAGAAAATTATAAGATCGCTGAGGAAAATTCGAGTGAGCTTTCGCGTTAATTTCTTTAACGAAATTTCAACATTCGAATTTAGTTTTGAAACTTTTCCGTTAAAGCATTTTCGCGCCCATTTGGTTTTTAGTTTCTCACCCCCTAAGTGGAAATCGTCGCGGTTCTTTTTTCTATCGTGAATTATTTATTTCTGCTCTCTCGCCGAAGCATTTAGACGCTATTATTCGTAACACCAGCATCGTGAGTATCGTTAAGCATCAGAAAATATCGAAGTGCATTCGGATTATCTTCAACGAGTCGCGAAAATTAACGCCGAAAGAATTTTCTTGGTTTCGCAATAACTTTTCCATTCTCTAACACGCGACGTTACGAAATCGTCGGAATGTAAACGTTCAGCTCATCTCCATAGTTTCAATTATCATCTCCATAGTGACAATAATCGTACACTTATTACGACACATTCCAATTCGGCTCGACCGCGTCAATTGTTCTGGAACGATCTAACAATCGCTTGCAAACTGGTTTTCTCGTCATCTCATTATTCCTCGCGCACCTCATCTTGCAATTACGTTCCGCAACAACATAGTTCAAGTACGATTTCGCAATCAGCGCTTGACATTGCAAGCGAACCGTCCCGTGAGACTTTTTCTCCGCTTCTCGGTTTCCCTTTCTCGTCTTCCTTCTGTACCACATTCGAAAGCATAAAGCGAGTTGAGCTTGATCCACGCGCTTTGATTTACGGTCTCTTCATTTTTTCTACCTGTAGGCAAATCAAGATGACTCCTCAGATTCAAAAACCCGCTCCGAACTTCCAGGGAACGGCTGTCATCGACGGACAGTTCAAGGAAATCCAACTCTCGGACTACAAGGGAAAATATTTGGTGAGTTCTTCTTGAAATTGGCTGGAGCTTTTAATCAACATCTCGAGTTTCAGGTGCTTTTCTTCTACCCGCTTGACTTGTGAGTATTTAAATCGACAAACACGACACTCCCGCGTTTCGTAATTATTGTCTAATCGAGAACAAGTCGAACATGAGTCACTGAGCTCGATAAAACTTCCATTCGAATCGTGTGAACGAGAGCGCGAATCAGAACTGCGATCATCTCTTCCCGGAAGCAATTATGCTGTCGACTTCTTTTTGCGGTCTTCGCGATTGATATTTACAAAAGATCAGCAAAAAGTTTCGGGTCGATAAGCGACGAAACGTGAAACCTTTAAAAGTTTTGACGTCAAGCTTTCAAAAGTTTGTGCAAGTCTTCGAGTTGTTATCAGACAACGTGACTTGAGAATAATTTCACGGTCGAGATAACGTTCACGCGAGTTGTCGATTGATAGGAAGGGAGAAGTTGACGCCCGATAACGATTCGTTCCGCATTTCATTCCAGCACGTTTGTCTGCCCAACGGAAATCATCGCCTTCTCCGAGAGGATGCAAGAGTTCCGCAACATCGGCTGCGAGGTGATTGGCGTCTCAACTGACTCGCACTTCACTCACTTGGCTTGGATCAATACGCCGAGAAAGGAGGGCGGCCTCGGCAACATCCAATATCCGTTGCTGGCTGACAAGTCTCTCGCCGTTGCGCGATCGTACGGAGTTTTGCAAGAGGAATCGGGAATCTCATTCCGCGGCTTGTTCATCATCGATGGCAAACAGAACTTGCGTCAAGTCACAGTTAACGACTTGCCGGTTGGACGTTCCGTTGACGAGACTCTTCGCTTGGTTCAGGCATTCCAATACACTGATGGTAAGTCGAGCTTACACAAACTTGATGTTTAATTACCATTTAATCGTCGCAGAGCACGGCGAAGTCTGCCCAGCCAACTGGAACCCGAAGACGAACAACAAAACGATGGTTGCCGATCCCACACGCTCGAAGGATTATTTCAGCAGCGTCAACTAAACAGTCCACTGAAATCTCTCAAGAATCTTCATCATATTCTCGCGAATTTAAGAGCAATTGGATCAGCAACAGTATTTTATTGTCAAAGGCAAACGTGAAGATTAACAAATAAAGCATTAAACCGAAGGAAGCAGAAAAAAAAAATTGACTTTCTAATAGCTCAAAGGCTTGAAAGCGTCGCAATCTCGCCAGCTGCGGCCTCAGAGAGGTTGAATCTTCAACAAATTCCAAGTCAAAATCAGACGCGCATGCTTATCGCATCCAACTGGAAGTCGCTGAGCGTTGCAGTTCACCGCTAGCTTCAATCAATCTTGATCGTTTGCTTGTCCAATCCGGCAATGAAATTTGTGACTTAAAAGCTTCGATTTTCCTCCCAATTTGTGAGCCTCAAAGCTTCAACTTCCCCCCAAGTTGAAAGCTCGATTAATTCAAAAGATGGAAATGTTTTCGTTTGCTTCTTTCACATCCAAAAAATGTTACAAGGATATTTATTTCAAATGAGAAGACAAAAGATACAAAAAATATCATAAATAGCGAGAGAGCCAAAACGCGCCCCCGACTAACCAAGTTGAGAATTTTTAACAAAAGAAGCGATCGCTTCCGACTGATCCAAAATAGAAAGAGATGCGGCGGTCGAGGCCATGGAGTTGATGGAAAGTTGAGAATCGACAGGCATCACCGCCAGTAATTGAGCTGTTTTCGCTTTTAAGTCTTCGAGCTGCTTGTCCTTGCTTCTCAGGCAGTCTAAAGTGGAAAACAAGCGGTTGGTTAGAGCCGAGACGGCCAGTTTAAGGTTGAGCTTACTGTCTTTGATCTCGAGTTGCCGCCGAGCTTCACCAAGAGCCGAGAACAGATCAAGCTTCACTCGCGTTTCTGCCGATAAATTCTTCTCGAGCATTGAGTTCTTCTCCTGCATGGCGACGAGTGCAGATCTCAACATCTCCGCGTTCTGACTTTGTTCACGATTTCTTAGCTCGTTTTCGTACTTCCGAAGCTTGAAAGAAATATAATTAGACTTGCGAATCAGCGGAAGCTTTCGATGTTTACCTCATGCTCGTACATCCGATTTTGTTTGTCAAGATTCTGCTTGGTTTCCTCGATTAAGTTTAGCTCGCGCCTCATCTTGTTGTTCTCGGCTTCGAGTTGCATCTTCTTCATTTTACAACCTTCTGCGCATCGAGTTATGTTCGCCTTCTCGTCCGCTTGCTTTCGCAGCTTCTTCTCTTGGTTCAACTGCGAGTCGAAGAACTGACGATTTCTCCTCTCTTGAGTTTGAAGATCGGCGATTCTACGAATAGAAAAGTTATGGAAAAGCTCAACTGTCATGTGGTTCATCTTACTGTTTCTGCGCTTCATCAGTTTCCTTCTGCTTTGACTGCAAACTGCTCTTCGCCGCTTCAAGTTTCTGCTTTGTCTCTTGTTCGAGCGCCTTCAAAGCTTGGAGCTCTGACTTGAGACGCTTCGCCTCTTGCTCCAACTTTTGACACTGATCACAAGCCTTTAAATTGTTCTGCTGCGGACTCGTTGACGTTGGCTGATGCTGCTGGTGATACTGCTGATTGTCTTTCGCTTTATCCTTTCGCTTTTGGCTCAACGGCTCCACCGCTTCCTCATTGTAAGTATCCTTGATTATCTTTTCTTTCTCGTACTCCTTCTTGCACGAGTTTGAACTGACGTAGGTGTTGTGATCGTCCTTGTTCTTATATGGCGAGCATTTGTTCGACACGTTCAGCTCCTTCATGGAGCTGCCTATGCCGTTCTGGATCTGTTGATATGACGTCGTGTTTGTGTTTTTAACACTCTGCAGATTGTTAAAGTTCAGGTTGTTCGCTTTGCTTCCCGGCTTGCTCAGCACGGTGTTGTTAGGTAGTATCAGGTCTTGATGATTATTCTCCGCCGAGGGTAGACAGCCGTTCTCTTTCTCTGGGTTCTTCTTATAGTTGTGATGCTTGTGATTACTTGTTCCGTTCATGTTAGGCGTCGAGATGTTCTCGACAGTCCCGTTTGTCTTGTGATGATTCTGGTTCTCTTTGCATTGTGAAATGTTGCCATTGCTGGTGACTGGAGGGGCTTCGGTTAGCTCCTGACTCTTCTCTTCTTCCTCTTGCGGCAGCGCTTGTTGGAGAAGTTGCATGTAGAACTCATTTTCCTTCGCAATCTCCTTCTGCTTCCTCTGACGAATGCGATAGCCGATGTAGCTCTTAAAGCCGAAGCCTAAAGTGACGATTGGATAGCCAATGCTGTGAGCTGCAAAGGGCCGGCAGAGATCAAGGTGAGGCATGTTTCGGTTGTCTTTCCACCGAATCTTTGCCTCCATCCACACGAACAACAGCCAGAGGATTATCGTTGGCAAGCAGATTCCCTTCTCGGTGTGAATCCATACGAACTGTATCCAAACGTATGTTGAAGCAATGAAGAAGATCCACTGAACGGAGATGAAGAATAAGCAGACTAGGTCGCTGGTGATGGCGATACAGATGAACAGAAACGAGAAAGCCAATCCTTTGTATTTGTAAGAGTCGTACACTGTCCGCAGGAGAAGCCAGAATGGCCACAGATATTCAAATCTCGCTTCCAGCATGTAATCGCCACAAATGACGGAAAACCAAATCACAATAATTTTCATGTAAAAGAAAAGCGTCGAGCTGGAACGAGAGGGAGAGCATTATCAAACCTATGTCAACAATGCTGATAACAAGAGCTATTGAAGTTCAGGGCGACGTAAACAACTCGAAAAGAATAAGTTTCCATTATGCAATTTGAAGTTTTTTTTCGCGGCCCCCGAAAATATTTCGGGTCTCGAAATCGATGTACTTCAATCGATGTTTGAGGTCTGCGACAGCTGACAGCAAGTCACGACAGCTGACAACAATCCTAAGTTGTCAATCATCGATCAAATGGAAAGCATCGCGATGAAAATCTCGTCAAAGCATCGCGATGAAAATCTTGGAATTTTCCTTTCGCTCTTCGGTTCGTCGTTGAAATCGGAAGCTCACCTGCTGCCAGTCAAGCCATTGTTGCTGCGTTTAATTGTCCTTCGGAATTTAGCGCTGGCTTCTGTCCGTCTTTTCATCTCTCATGCACACAATCCGAATTTTATTTTGCTTCGCTAAAATTTTCGACTAAAATTTTCACGATCAAAATTTTGTCCGATTGACATTTTTTCAAAATCTAGAGAACCGTTAATAAAATTATTTGAAATTGGTCTAATGATTTGCTGATAAGTTTTGATTAGAGGAGATTTCGCTAATTGCTTGACTCGCCAGCGGACTAGCTAATGGCTAAGAAAAGCTGTCGATAACGCTGGAAGGCAAGCTCAGCTATTTCGACGGAACTGGATTGCGAGAGAGCGAAATATTTCGACGGTTTCAAGTCGAACAACAACTCGAGTCTCATTTTCTCGTCAGTCGTTGATCAGTCGTTCAGGATTACACACGCGTTCTTAATATATATCGTCATTAGTTAAATTATCTTCCTTTTTCGCGGTTTGGCGCGACGACGCAGCAAAGAATGAAGTAGAGAATTGCGACAGTTTCATTAATAATTTTAAGTGATTCTTAATCTCTGTGTCAAATTAAATGAAGGAGAGTGATTTAGTTTTGTTTTGTGATTAGCGATACTTGATTTGAGTAACCTCACGAGGAAAAGAGGCGAATTGAACCTCTCCGCTTGCGTATTAATGCTGAGTTAGTTCAATTAAACGCATGCAACGAGACGACAATTGAGTGGAAAATTTATTTCAACCTGTGCAGAGCATAAATCGCACCGAGTTATTTACTTGCAAAAAAAAAAGGAATTGCGATTGACGATGGCACGAAGGAAAGCGAGTGAGTATCATTAAACACTTTTCGGGATTCACCCCTAAGCGATTATGACGTCAGAGCTATGACAAACGTTGCATAAACTACGAAGTTTAGTCAAGAATTCCAATGGAAACAATTGAGGTTCTTCGCCAGCCAGAGCGCTGTGCCGTTGTGTAAGTGATTGCGCGCCGAGTCACGAACACAGCGAGAAACGGGGAAACTCGATGTGAGCTTTTCTGTAGATGGGGAACTTGTTTTCGTGCGATGGAGCGACGTGAATAGTTTAATCAGCAATTGACATTCAGATTTTCTCTGTTCAAGAAGTTCACAATCAAGTTAAATTGAGCAATCGTGCGCGTTCGTTCGTTGTGCGATTGGCATGTCTAGTGCAACAGCTCTCGCAGTTGACCATAATCACTTCATTACGACGATTAGCTGAGGTGTTTTCCGTTAAGCAACGACATGCGTCACGGCCGTCGCAGGCCAGCGAAGTAATTTTCGAAAGATTCCGAGAACTCTAATGATGCGATAGGTCGACGTCAAGAGGAATCGAGAACATCGTCTCAACTACAACAAGAACAGGTGGTTCTTCTTCTTGCTGCTCCTCTTCGCCTCGGAAATCTCTTCTCCTCCTCCTCCTTCTCGTCTTCTCCGCTTGTCCATTGTTGATTCCACCGAAGAGGAATATTAAAGCATCGCCAGCCAGTTTTCCGTAGCATTATTTTTCCGTCTTTTATCGGCCGCCTGAAATCAAAATATCGTCAAAGAACCGAGAATACCACACGGTTCGAAGCGCGGACAAACTCGTTTCTTTAAATTTTTCTTTCGGACGATCTTCTCCGCTTCGACAACGCGAACAAGAATCCCATTTCTCGCAGGCACAAATTAATAAGATCATGGCTCCGGCCGTCCGAGCGACTCAACATCATGAACTCTCTGCTCGCTTCTTGCCGGGGCTCCGGAGTTATTGTCTTAAAGACGACGACGTCGTTCTGTTGGAAACATCAAAAGAAAACGGCGAGAAAACTCGTTTTCGCTTGCTTTTTAAATCGATTAATCGACGACGATCGTTGGACCACATCTCGCGATCGTTTTCTGTTCATCTTTGTGTGTACACAATTTGACAATCAAGACGTGGCTCGGAATACTTTTACGGCTGCGAGTCTTTAAACTGGAGGAGAAGATGACGACGTCGATGTTTTCTTAAGTGTTCGGCTGTCGTGCGACGTCGTTCCATCTGCTTCGGGAGGTTTCGCAACGCTCGATCGGACCCAATCTTGACTGCTATCAGCGAATGAATTTATAATTTCTGCTTAAATGTCATTTGGCCGATGGCAGCTCGCGCTCTCTACCTGGGTGACTCAATCGCTACAAATATTTGTTTGTTGATACGTTTCGCCTCGCGTAGAATGGAAACGAAGCCCACGTAATGAATTTCTGCACAGCTTAATTGAAAAGCTGCAATTGCTTAACGAAAACTGCAAGATTGGCCGAGGCATGCATGGCGCGTTCAAGAACAAGTTTCATTTCAGCGAGCGCCTGTCTGCATTGAGCTTGTGCAAATTTGCTGTAAACGTTTAGTTCCTTTATGAAATGCTCACAATCAAGTAAAGCATGCGGTCGTGAAAGATTGCGACATGTAGGTTGATTTATGCGCTGCCAGTTGCGACATTGTTCTTGCTGCAAAGTCTCCAATCAGTTGCATGTTCTGTCGCGAGTCGCGACACTTAGCGTAATCGAAGATCCTTTGAATGGCGCAGCCGTTGATTCCAACAACGCCGACACATGACGTTCACCAGAAAGCGATTTCAAGGATGATTCAGACGCCTTTTGCTCGCCCGAGCAATTTTAATATCGCGTTTCACACACACAATCAGCCGTTCCACTTTTTTTGCGAAATTACCGCACGAAGAGAAGAAGGAAAAACAGTTGAAATGACGTCGCATTCCCGCGAAGCAGCAAGAAGTCGTAAAAGACAGAAAGCGAGGCATGTGCACGAAAGTTTCATTCTTATCACGAGAACGAAAACTTGTCGCTCATCGAGAGACGAAGCTAATCAGCTTTTCGCGGATCCACAATCGCGCTCGCAACGGAAATGTTTAGATGACGAGCTGGCAAGCCGCGATCTAATTAAAAACATGACTCGCGCGATAAGAGGAATTTCGACACTTGCTTCGCTTTCCGAATAAACATTTATGACCTGAGCGAGACTCCAGATCGTATCAGGAAGAGGTTTCCTTCTCTTCTCCGTTTTCGTCGCTTCTTCGTCTCCTCGAGACTCGAAAGGACCTGAAAGAAAGGAACATAATCACCATAAAATCGCACCAACATCAGCGCTGCTTTGGCAAGACGAAAATGTATACACAGACGAGTCCGCTTGTTGAACGGCTAAAACACAGCAAGAGAGCTCAGGAAAAGAGAACGAGAAAAGAAAAATATTTTGTCGAAGCGACAGATTGGCGCCAACAGGCTAAAGTAAGTGGGAACGATGTTCAAGTGTTGGCACTTGCTTAAAATAGTAACTGGTCGCTTAATCCTTCGGTAACGGTCGAGGAGACTTGTCGCCTTCAGTCCAAACGAGCCCGAGCAGCCTTTATCTCTATCTATGTCTCTCCACAACGCGTGTTTTCCCAACGCGAATAATTTTTTGTCTTCACAAATCCTCATCATGCGCACCTAAACTTGTGATTCATCGAGACAGCGTAGTCGTTCGTCGTCGGGTTGTTGTCGTCGTCGCTTCTTCTCCAAGCCAGCGAACGGCGTTGATGTTCTTAAGTGAATCGGATGGGATGAAGAAAACATAATAAAACCGAAACAGATTTTTTTGTTTCAAGAGGAAATGCACAACATGAAATTAAATGCATGCGGCGGGCCAAGACACACAGGCTCAAGCACGGTTGAAGTGAACACATTGCGAATTTCTTGGGAATCGCAGAAAATTATGCTGCGCGCTTTTACCTCTTAACAACCTCGCTGTGTTGCTCTGCAAGCGCAAAGCATCCGCCAGGCATAAGCGATACAACAATTATTGATGACGTGACGCGCTCGAGTTGCTGGCGAAGAGGAAAATAAGCAAAGTCGAATGGAGAAAACGCTGTAAAATTCATCGCACGATTCTTGGGTAAAAGCGGAGCACTGAATGATATTAATGGTCCACGTCGCTAACACACGAGAGAAAGAAAGAGCTCCGCAAAAAAAGAAGAAGTTGGCGAGAAGGAACTCCGCAACACAAATGGAAAAGAACCATCAATTTTCTGTAAAGACGCTCCGCGGCGGGGGGAAGAAGAAAAGAAAGTTCTCCTGATCATTGACATTGACGTCGTGCCGTAAATAATGTTGCTTCCGAGAAGTACGATTCAACACCGCATTTCAATGGCTGAGGCGAGGAATTTGTTTCTGCCGTTTGTTTATCTTAACATCGGGCGAGGGTTGGATGGGAAAAATTACAGATAACAAAACAACGTCAGGATATCCCAACAGAATACGCAATTTGCCCCTGAGATCCTTCATCATTCCCCCGCTGTCGCAGCTCGCCTTCAATCAACCCCTGAACGTAAAAAATAACTCGATGCCGCATAAAAATAAGATGAAGATGGAGGGAGACGAACGAGTGGAGGACTCGACTTGCTCACTGCTTCTGATTCCGACATGAATATTTATGAGGCTGGCAACCTTATGCAAAAGAATTTCCTTCCTCCGCGTCGTAATGTGCGACGAGGGATATCGAAGCATTGCGTGTTTGATGCGTAGTGAAGAGAAACAATTGGGGATTGACGCTGGCTTGGTGAACGAGACGAAATATCCGTCAGCACTCTCGCTACTTTCCTTCGGGAAGCGTCGAAGAGCCATGCGCCATGCTCGCTACACTCGACTGGGGATGGGTGAAAGGATGAACATTCAACACCATAATCTCGGGTTTTCCGAACCGAAAAATATTCTCCTCGTGCGCTTTTCTCCTGCCCTGAACCTTTGCCATAAAAAGACGATAAAAAGAAAATTGAAAGGGAGCGGGCGAATGTGTTTAGGTGGCTGTCGTTGACAACGAACCGAAATCAGTCACGTCTCGTCGGAGGGATGAGGGAAATTCATTTAGCTGCGATGGTGTGCGTTTCGGGAATCCGTGACAGGTGTCTGCAAGGAGAACGGAAAGTTAAATTGGCGTGAGATCAGAACTCAATGCAGCACCGCGGCTGTCGGGGGGTTATCTAATTACTTACACTCGTCAAACTCGCAGTCGAAGCGAGCGGCGATAAAAGGATCGACGAGAGATGGAAGAGAGATAAAAAGGTTGTTAAACGGAGAAAACACATTTCCATCCGGCACCCGCAACTCGAGCTTGTGTAAGGATGAAAGCGAGGGCAATTTTACGACCAGAATAAAAGGGAATTCGAATGCTCGAGAGCGTCCCGGAGAAGCAGCAACAACAAAGCGGCCGAGAAGGAAAATCCCTCCATCTCTTCATACATCGACATCACCCATGAACCTGAACCCATTTATCGCTGTTTTGTTTCGGTATCGGGTCGCCCTCGTACGTTCAAAACAGTCGACACACATGCAAAGCGAGAGAAATTTTACGAGACGGAATTCCTCAACAGAAGAAAAAAGTTTATGTGAGGAGAAGAAGAACAAACTCCGTCGATCTTTCATTTGAACGCTCGTTTGTGAAATTGCCTTCGCCTCTAACAACTCACATCCCGGTTTGATGATTGCATAAAGCGAGGAAAACTCTCGCAATGAAAAGTCCCAGTCATCAACGTGAAGACTCTTAAATCAAATCACGAGAGAGGGGTGAAGCGATTTAAGAGGAAAACCCTGCTATTGTTGTTTGGAAATTTCCTCAGCGCTTCACACCAACACAGCAGCGAGGCGGGAGATGTGAAAAATTAGATTTCCCGGTGAAAAGAATTTATCTTCGGCTGCGGAAAACTTTCATCTCTCGGTGTGGCGTTCGAGATTTCCCGATGTTTCAGAGCATTGCGATTCGAAAAGAGGAAGTCGAGGGCGAGAGGAATGGAAATGTTTTGGTGGGAGGGATGGGCGACGTTCACTCACGATGGCTTATTCATTATCGTTTCGTTTCACGGTTGCCAATGACATTGTGATTAAAGGCCACGAGAGTGAATGACAAGTTTTGACGTCAAGTTGGGATTTTCTGTTCGCATTCATTCACTTAGCAATTAATCGTTCTCGCTTGCCAAGACGCGAGCACTCGAATGAGAACAGCAAGGAGCCTGATTTAATCTGTACGAAAATTTGTGGCGAGAACCGATGACGCAATTCACACTCAGCGTTCTCGCTCTCTTCGAAAAGCTGATCTAAATTTAGATACGAATAACACAAAATCTAAAGAGCTCCATGAAGTCGCCTCGAGGGAAATTCCCGGAATCATCACGAGCTTTGCTTGCCTACGAAGGACGCAGGAAAGCGGAGTCGAGTTGAAGTAGGTAGAAAATCCTTAAAGGACGTGCACTTGATCCTGCTCGAGTCGTTCGGCCGAGGCGAAGAAGGAAGAACAACAAGAGCAGCACAGCGGCAATTTTTCGTAAAATTTCTCTCGAGAAATCCCAAAGACAATAAATTTCGTACACTTGACTTTCCTTTTGTTCTCGGGGCCAGGCAAAGCCAGGAGACCCTCGAAAGGTTCACTCGCTCCGCATCGAAGCTATCGCCGATGTCGTAAAAACGATGATCCCTTTTTATCGCTCTCGTTCCATTGTCGAGGCGGCTCGGACGGAGCGGCGGCGGAAAGGCAGATGATGTCTCATGCGAACGTTCCCACAATGATCCGGCGACGACAACAAAACGTCCGACGACCAATTAAAATTCCGTCAGTAATTTAACGGAGCTGACACGTTTCGCCGTAAACATCTTGCCAAAATCTGCCGAGGAAATTCTAAAAATGAATCGAACTCAATCCAAAACTTGAAGCAAATCGCGCATTCCAACTTGGCGGTAAGAATCTTCTCTCGTGCAACTTAACGATGCGAGTGAAGTGAGCCTTTAAATACTTTCGACGACTTGGGGCTATCCCAAAGTAAATAGATTCATGCGAAGACGCTGAACGTGTCTATTTATAAAGCGAGAAAATTTACATTACGTCTGCACATTGCTCGAAAGGAATTTCTTCGAGACAAGAAGAGGGAAATTGATTCTCTTTCTTCTTCTCGAAGCGCAAACAAGATAGCGAACGACGAGAACCGTCAGACAAACGTTCGAGGGTGAAATGAGCATCTGGAGAAAAGTTTACGACTTTTCCTTTAAACTCATTGATCGTCAACTGATGACTCATCGAATGCGCTCACCCGAGAGTTCAGTCTCATGATTTTAGATCGCGACGACTTCTCCGCTTGCGGATTTCGATGTAGGAAAACCTCTTGCTTGTTTATAATGCGATTAAAAATAGATGAGAAATGTTTTCTCACGCTTCTCATGATGTGAACAAGAGGAAAAGTTGTGGGAAAGCCAAGCGAGCGGGCGGGCTTGGGTTTTGCACGTGAAAAACTGAACTTGGATTCGCCTTAAATCATCTGTTGAAAAGCAGAGCTCGGCTAATCCTCGCTCATCGAGCGTTCGGGGGAATCTTTGTGAATAACTTTTCTGTTTATTTTTAAAGCAATTTTCGACTGAATTTTTCCTTTAAAGTTTTCTTTTTTCCTCTTCCCATGCCAGAATCAAACGTGAAGAAGGCGACGACAGTGACACCAACAGCTGCTTCTACAAAGGTGACCAACAATTCAATCAAAGGTAAGATAAGCGACTCACTTATCTAAGGGAACGACGTAATTTCGCGCGGCTGCGATAAGCGGAGTCTCAACGCGTTCAAGAGTTTATCAGCCGAACGCTCTTTACATTTCATAGAGCGCGAGTTTCGTAAGCTGATTACCCGGTGAACTTTGAGTTTGCACATTAATATTCCTTGCGCACACATTCTCGCATCCCAAGAATTCTTCTCGCACCGAAGCGAATCTGTCATCCGAAAACTTTTCAGTCTCGGCGAAGTTTGTCGAGGCGCTCAATGTGTTGACGAAAACAAATAGAAGCGCCATTGAAAAGCTCGGCTAACACAGCCACGTCGGTATTTATTATTTGGCTCCATCGTGCGATTCTTTTCGTATATTGAAAGCCATCAGCGTATGAATATTTTAATCAAGCAGTAGAGCACAAAAATTTCACATCCAAGCCGATGATTTCACTCGAATCGAACGTAAACAACGAATTGCTTTCTTCGCGACAAGGAAATTAGGTTTTATGGCTTCGCGACTGAGAGTCTGAAGTCGGCCAGGCTTGTTCATTAAGTGGATACAAAGCTGCTATCTCCTGATAGCGAGGGAACTCAATTCACTGCTAGCTGAAAAAGGTTCCATGCTCGCCGATATTTCGTGATGCGTCACTGATGAGAGTTCGATAAGTTATTGATTAGGCTCACAACTCCACAGAGACGCACTGGGAAGAGGCTCGTACTTCATTTCCTTATCAGCACTCGAAGCTGCTCATGCAGACATCAAATGCCGAGCGATGATTGATAGACCTGTCCATGTTCACCAACCGACATCAAACGAAACGTTGCTCGACGTGCTGAATCATACGCACACGGACGACGATAGAAATCCCTTCTCGGTTATCAGTTTATCTATGAACAAGCGTTTGACGTTGTGTGCACGGAAGCAGAGTCGCAGCCCGAACTTTAGACGAGCGATTGCCAGCGCCTGAGTCCACGAGTTACACTTTGTCACTCTTATCTCTCATACAAGAACAAGACACGAGAAATCGTATTATCACCATCGCCACACATTCACGTCGATTCATGTGTCTCCTATTTACTCGACAGCCGCTCCACTGTTTCGCGATTTTCGCGACAATTCAGTGTTAGCGCTCCATCAGTTTTGTGTGGTTTTTAACTCCGGTCTTTAAATTATTTTTTATCGGCCGAGTCCCGAAAAGAAATAGAGTTTCTGTGCGCAGTGAAGAGACGAGTCAGAACGGGAAAGAAGAGTCGCTCAGTCGCTTCGTTTGTTTGACTTTCGCATGTGCTTTTGCCACGGCTCTCCGGCCTTGTTTATTTTTGAGTTTATCGTTGCGGAATTCGTTTGCTTCGTCAACGGGACGGACACACATGTAAATTTGTTTGCGAATTTATTAGCGACACATCACATCATTCGCTCGAAGAGGTTCGCTGAGGTGGAATAAATTTCGATGAAAAGCGGTCGATGGGTTGTCAGGTAAAAGAAGCTCCAACTTTTTTTTTATCTCTTGTGATATTCGTGATGCGAAAAAGTGACTCAAGCGGCAAATGTCGTTGTGTCAACGGCGCAATTCGAACGGCACATGATCTGCTCCGGATGGATTGATTGATTGCAGTCGTGCGAGAAACAGTTATGTAATGAACCTTTGCGACTTCGGCTCCAGTAATTGTTGGACGTCGAGTGAGAATCTTGACTGAAAAGTGCAAGAAGATGAATGAATCGACGGCCGCCCAGACGGCAATTAACACGTGGTTAATCGATGCGAAAGTCTGATTGAGTTACAAATAGACTGCCGAGGATTGTCATGAGTTGAGGGAACGAAACTCGACGCTGTTGACTTTTTCTGTTTGTTGCTTTCACTCCTTCCTCCATCCCAAGTCGAGCGGCATCCAGGCGTCAGTTTTCTCCGGGCGGGAAAATCTTTGTTGCTTCGCATGGAAACGCGCCAATAGCGAGAAGAGCCTGAGCGATGCCTCGAGTTTGAGCGACTCCAAAGTCTTCAAACATGAAATTCAAACGTTGATAAGCAGCGCCGAGAATAACAAAAATATCAATTACTGATAAGAGACCCCGTTAATGTGAATTGATGTCAGAATTTTCAGTAACGAAACCTCTCGTCAAAGTCAAATAAAAATCGGCCGCAACTTTCGAGGACCTTTCCAGTTGAAATGACGCAATCGGCACTGCGATCGCCGATGTTTGTTATTCAATTAAAAACCGATTAACACCCGCCTCGCTGGCCACTTGTAGTCGAAGCTTCGGCTCTTCCATACGCGCGTTTGTGTCGCTGTGACGTCGACGCGAAGCTCTGCGGAAACTTTTCGTACTATCACGCCACATTGTGCCAGGGAAACTGCTGATAAAGCCGCGACTCACAGCTGTGTGTTGGTGTGAATCACGAATTCCCTCCTGGGTTCTGTGCAAATATTTAAGTTGAAAATATAATTTATTGCCGATAGAGCGAGAGTGAAATGGAGCGAGAAACAAATCGTGATAAGAGTTTGATTGCAACCAATGTAGACGATGCTTTTTATATCGCCAAGGCTGCGCTTCGCGTTGAGTCATTAATGAAATTCAAGTGAATTTCTTATCGCCTCGAATCTGCCATTCAAATCAGATTTAATTTATTCCCCTCCTTTCGTGAATCGCATGCATCCATTCGTCTCCATCATCGTCTGACGTCGCTCTGTCTCAACGTCTGAATATTGTTTTTGTGGTCTCGGTTGAGCAAAAGGGGGAAATGGATATTCGTCGCTCTCCTTGCTCCATCATCGTTCCGTAGAAACCTCCATTACTTACTTACGGTGGGCTGAACTGATGCGATAATAAATTTCCTGAAGAGCTTAATATTTTCTTCCACTTCCCTCCCCCGCTCGCTCGTCGAGTGAGAAAAAATGATGCCACTCCGGCTATGCCTCGTAACAACATGAGCTTTCCTCTTTAATTAAACGATCCCTCCGATTGAAATGACGTGATGATTTATTATTAAGCATCAGTTCGTTGCTCAGCAAGCAGCTTGGCAATCGATATCGGCTCACAGCTAAATGACAAGCAAATAGTTTGATGTCGCCACGCTGGTCCATATAGCAAAGTTTTCCATTTGGAATAATTGAAACTAATTAAAGCGAGTGACAGCGGGGAGCACAAAAGTTTAAAAATAAGCGTCGCTTCTCTAACGTGACGTCACGATCGCCGCTACGTTGTGCTCGAGATCTTTTTGTTTGGGAATTTCTGGCTTAAAAATAATATCGAGCGACAGCGAGAGGTCACTTGAGCGATTAATTAAAAGTCTTTGAACGTCGTTGTATGATTCAGACGGAGCTGTCGTTGCTCAGAGCTACATCATAATGAAAATCGTTCAAACACGTTTCTCGAAAGCGAGCGACACAATGTGAATGCTGAGCAAGGTCCGACGCCGAAAGAGTGTCGAGGGATTGAAGGGCCGAGGAGGGAGAGACAACAAGCGGTGCTGACCTCGTTGGCAAGTTCCCTTATTCGTTCTCCTCGCTTGAATCTTTACCACGACGGCGACAGAGCAACAGTTTGGAAATAAGAAGCCATTGAAACGAGTTGTAAAAGGCATAAGCAGATAAACACAGCGAGTGTTGTTCGGGAAACCTCTGACGAGAAAAAGAGAGAGAGAAGCAGAATGATTCAACTGAAACTATAAACAGAAACAAACAAATCGACTCGGAGTCGAATGATGTAATTGAGCGCTAGCATTCATTCGACGATATTCATCAGACTCCAACAACAAAGCCGATGATGGACTCTGCTTTCGATAATTAACAATCGCTCGGCGGAATGTGTTTCTCTCGCTCGGATATCTCGAGCGATTAACTCGGTCGTCTGTCGATCGAATGAAAAATGTCTGTCGCTTGGCGCTCGCGACGTCACGGCGAACATGCTTCGCAGTTTAGCTGGCTCCAATTTATGTAATCAGCGAAATCACGTGTTGTGTTGTTCCACCGGCGAGTGATCTAATTTGAGTCACACGCGCGATGAAGCTCCCGAGCATCGAATGAATTAGACAAAGCGATTCCCCGGCCCCATTTAAAGCAAATATTTAAATTAAAATCGCTTCTTCACTGCTCGAGGCGCGCGCTGGTGTAGAGCGACGTTTCTCTTTGAAGCTGACGTCATGATCCGATCAACTGTTGTAGCAGCAGTCGCTTGAGATGAACGAGCAGGCACACATACGGAGGAGATTTCCACTCGGCCCACTCGTCCAGCTTACACATTACCGGTTTCCATATCACGGTGGTGGAGTCATAGAGTCGCTCGACTGTTGTTTGCCCTGCCGTATTATTCACTGGCGCGGGTTTCTGGTTTCCACACAGCGCGAAGCGTGCTAGCAACGACGGCGCAAGTGAGTGATTCGTCGAGCGAAGAAACTCCGAGAAACTCAATGACACTTTGCCGCGTTCAATGGCGACGAATTTTAAATGATAGAATGCAAGGAAATTTCCCTCGGGCCGTTTTGCATTTCACTTGGCGGCGTTGGTCGAAATCGGGGTCGATTATTTCAAGAATTTGATATTTCGCTCGAGTGCAATTTGCAGTCTGTTAACTCGTTAAGTCGTCGCGAATTCTTCTTCGAGTCTCGGAGACTTTTGAGAAGTTTCCCACGAGTGCGGCGATTGCGTTGAGGAAGCGATGTTTTTCAGCACATGGACGTCGTCACGACGAACGCTTTCTTATCATCCGAGTCGAGAATATGTGCTGCTGAAATCCATTAATTTCGTTAATTCAGCTCGACTCCCTCGAGCCCGCGGCCTCTGTTATCAGTCAAGTAATTATAAAACGTCTTGTTGATGAAACATTCACTTGGCGTTCGTGATTTCTCGAGCAGTCGCTTCTAGAAGGAGCAGCTCGTCTCGCAATCTTATCAGCGAATATTAAATGGCTAAATTGATAAATCATCGTTTGACGTCGCACATGCGAGAGTCGTCGAGAGGGAGACACATTGAATTCATTGTAGGTCATTTATTTTTATAGCGACTCGGTCGAGTTTGAGTCTTAATCGCGCGGAGCGCATCGTGAAGCGACATCCAATCTGCATAAATCAGCCAAAGCGGATGAATGCGCGAGTGAAAAACCGTGCCGCGATGTCGTTAAAGACCGACAACAGATGACTGATCGCATGGAGCATAAATAATTGAATGTGTGAGTTCGCGACAATCTCGCAATTAAACGAATCGGCTGTTTGCTTTTGACTGGTCATAATGATTGTCGGCGAGTCTCAACAGCTTAAAGGGAATTTCCATTTTCATGAGCAGCCGCCGCTTTCTGATGACACATCGTCATTCGCTTTTATGCTCGTTCGTGCTCGAAGATGCGATCACAAGGAAGTGGTCAAAGGTCGTTGGCCGATAATTCAAAGGAGCGAAAATGAGATTACGAAGCATAAGCCGAGCCGAGAGGGGAGAATGTGGGCCGAAAGAGCGACGCGATGAACGGGAAAAGCGAAGCGGTTGAAGGGAAAATTGAGGCAACTCATCAAGTAGCCGCCGCACAACAAGTCATAATCACATTCATCGTGTGTGCCAACAACAACGGCAACAATAATGAAATCGTCATTTCCAAGGCCAAAGTCTACGAAACGAAAATTATCGTACGAGAAAACGCTGAGCGGAGTGGAAAAAGTCGAGCGAGCTGATCAACTACAGTTACTTCTGTCCAACGGCGCAATGCATGGCAGGCATGTGTCGTCGCCGGAAGGCGATAAAGCAATCGAGAGCCCCGCCAAGTGATTACATCATTGGCGAAACCTCTTCTCGCGTCTCGAACAACTCATTCGCGACGACGACGCACCAACACAGTCGGCGAGCGCGAAGCCAAATGTGTGAAATTTGAATGAAATGTAAATATCGATAATTCGAAAAAATATCGCGTACGGTTGTCGGTCGACGGTGCTTAGCGGAGAATGGAATGTGAAAGGCGACGGCCGAGCTGTGTTGATCTTGTTTGTAAAGTGAATCACGCGCGCCTGGCTTTCCGCGAGAAGAGGATTTCCAACCGGAAACCGACGGCATTTTCGGCGTTAAACGGCCGTGACTCTCCGCGCTAATCAAAGCTGAAAGCTCATCAAAGATCAAGTTCATTCGAGTGACGTCGATTATTCATTAGCGTGATTCACTCCACTCATCGCCTTCTTTTGACCACGTCGACTCGTTTGAGTGGAAAAACAATCAGCAGTTTCTTGACGACGACCAACACCAGTTCGACCGATCGGCGACGTTGAGTGCGGTGATTTCCATTCTCGTCTGTCGCTCTCTCGCCTCGCACTAAGTGAACAACAATTGGAGTTCGTAATGGAATTAAGACGAAAATAGCCCATCGCTCGCGTATTGTGTGAGCGCTTGTTATGATTAGTCTCTTTTCCTTGTTGTTGCCGTTCTTTTGCGCTTTCCTCCATCGCCGACTGCCGCTATTATTTCATTCCGCGGTATCGTGCATTCGTTTATCGTTGATTTCTTGCGCTCACAAGCCGTCGGGGAGTTTCTCCTCAGCCTGTTTCTATTTGACTGGTTTCGGTAACTCGATACGACTCGAGTGGCGAATTGCTTGGGGTTTAATTTTTTGCATATCGCAGGTGAGCGCGAACCATAGTCAAGCGGAATTCATTCGAAATCGCGTTATAGACCGTGGACCGGTCTGGAATTTCAAGATTTGAAACGCGTTGATGGAGTGGGGCGAGCGGCGACAGTATGGTAATTAAAAGATCTCGGGCTGTTCTGGGAGTTCAGCCGGACTTGGACTCTCGAAACGAAACATAACCGAAGCCTTTGAGAGGTGAAACTGAACGATTGAAGCTCACCGAAAATCAACATTGCAAATTCACCGTTCGAGCCGTGAAATTGTGTCACATTTTATTCACAAGCTTCCGTCAATAACTCGGCAAAGCTCCTCGACCGGTGAATCAGATTTTGTTTTCGTTGCGGCATCGCACGTGGATCGTCGTTCGTGTAGTGAGAGTTCAGAAATCAATTAGGCAACGAATTCACAAGTTATCAAGCGCCGACGGTTTGATGATGCGGAGAGACAGTTGAGCAAACATGACAGCGAAGGAACGAGAACTTAATGAGTCGCGAATCGCTTTTAAGTGTGTGCGAGCGCGCCTGACAAACGATGACAACTTGACCTTTGGCTCGTTGTCTTCGACGACTTGCGAGTGAATTCATTTAAATCAAATTAACCCACAAAACACTTTAATTACGACGTCAACTGATTGCTTTCTTTGTCTTGTCATTTTGCAGATGATCCCGGTGGGAAGAAGGACGAGATAAAGAGTTCACAGACACGAATCACTCCCGTCATCCTTAATCGTACAAACGTGGACGCCTCAAAGTCTACCAAGGACCAACAAGCGACCCCAGCCGCGCCCGCAATCATCTCATCCTCGTCTGTCACCTCGACGTCGACGCTAACCAACACAACAAACGACTCAAAGTACCTGCATAAGAAGTTTAAAAAGTTTTGTGCCACTGTAGATAGTAATAGCCATAGTAGAGAATCCACGCCAGCTACAACCGTTCTAAACAACAACAGCGAGATTGTCGAGAACCGAAACAGCAGTTGGACACCGGCGCCTATCGCAAACGAAGATACAAGTCTGAGAAATAATCATTTTCAATCAGTGCCATCACCGCCAAAACATTTCGTCACAACCGAGGAGGAGAAGCAGCTGGTGAAAGATATCATCGACATCAACAATGAGAACTTCATGCATCAAAGTGCCAATCAGCTAAGCAGTCAGGGTGCTTCGAACTTTCTGATAACGCCAATCGCGAGTGGCAGTCAATTCGTGACGGTCACGACGCTCGGGAATCACAACAGCAACTTCCAGCCGGCCGATCACCGGCAAAAGATATCAAACCATCAAGAAGTCATCGGATCATTTAGTCAGACGCCGAATGGGAATTTCGTGATAATAAATAATCAAGCGCCGCCAGCGGCAGCCGATCCAGGCCATCCTCAGTCCACCGCGATTTCTTCCGTGCCAACCACTTCGTCGGCATCAACGCCGGGTCGATACATTTGCCCTTACTGTCAGCTGAACTGCGCGAAGCCCTCCGTGCTGCAGAAGCACATTCGCGCCCACACCAACGAGCGGCCTTACCCGTGCACGCTCTGCGGATTTGCATTTAAGACTAAGAGCAACCTTTACAAGCATTGTCGGTAAGTTAACTGAACGTCGCGCGGTTTTGCTGCAACGATTTGAACCGATTTCTCTCTTAATTAGAAGCCGAGCTCACATTCAAAGGTGCAACGGAGAAACCGATCCAACGGCAGCTTTGATTGCCAACCAGAACGAAGAAGACGGATGTTCGTTGGAGTCAGGTGATATCGACGAGGCCGATTCAACCCAATTGGAAACGGTAAAGCGAAGCGAAAAATTCCGCTGCGTGACGACAAACTAATTTCTCATTTCTAGATGAATCGTTTGTCCTCGCCGTCGATCGTAATGGAGAGTCAGATCAATGGACATTTCGGTGAAAACTCATCGTCGTCGTCGTCGAACTCTTCCGCTGCATATCCCGCGAACTCTTCCAGTGACACGTCGTCAGCAACAGCGAAGCCATACAAGCCCAAGTTCCACAACTACAAGAAGCTCGACTTGTCCAAGACGACGCCGCTGGTGACATCGACGGCTCCTGCTGGAACGGGAGTAAGTACACCTTCCACTCCTTCCACCCCATCGTTCTTCAACACAAATGCTGGGCAATTGGTGAGTGGATCGGCTCACGAAATCGCTGGCATCGAAATTAATCGCGCTCGTCTCAACTTTCAGACGCCGCAAATCATCGAGGAGCGAATCAGTAAAATTATTAGTGATAACGAAGCAATTATCGATAAAGTGGAGGCGCTGCTGCAGAAGAAATATCACAAGATCACTGGGATTCAGCGTCATCTGTCCACATCTTCTGCGCCCTCGAGCGTCGGCCCATTCTCAACCGGCAGCGAAGTTCCAATGCAGTCGAACTCAAAGCTAGCGTTGGCTCTTCTCAAACAGCAACAGCAGCAGAAGCAACACGACGAGGAAATCCTTCGCTATCAGATGTCGACTCAACAGCCGTTGAACTTGATCAAAATCATCGAGCCTTTGACAGTGGACGTCGGATCGAGTAGCAACGTCATGCCAAGGAAAAGATATTTGAACGAAAATCCCGCACCACTTGTGATTACATCGAACCAGCAGCCAGAAGTTGTCGTCGAGAAACCTCAATCGACGCAACAGCTTGTGATACCGGCAAGTCATCCACAGAACCCCGAGGGTTCAATCATTAAAGACTTGCTTCTTAATTCGAAAAACTTTGGCGCTGTCGATGGAGAGACCGGTGACGGATCGTACACCTGTCCGACTTGCAAGCTTTCGTTCCGAGGCGCAGACATCCTCAAGTATCATCTGATTTGCCATTGCCAGGGCGAGGACAACATCCTTTCCCGCTCAGCCCCAATCAGTCCGTCTGGTTACTACGACAAAGACACGCCTGGCAGCTTGAAGCAGCTTGCTGTGACACAGCTCAGGGCAGGACATTCATCACGCACTCCTTCGAGCTTGCAGAAGCTCGCCAAGTCGCAACTGAAAACACCGAAGCATAAGCCCGACAACATCACAATCAACTCGTCAATTTCTGCTGTGAGGCCGAACATGCATCACCAAGCGGTAATCAAGAATCCGCTGCCGTCGCCAGGGCCTTTATTGGGCAACACTCGGCTCGTTGAGACTCGACGCGCTGAAGACGAATTCGCGTCGATCATCAAGAAGCCGAAGCTTGAGTATCCGTCGTTGTCATCTCTCTCGGAAGCCAAAGTGCTCCAGCAATTCGCCGAGAACATGAAGCTGTTCCAGGAGAGAACGATGTTGAGCAACAAGACGTTTTCATCGGGTGGCAGTTTCGTTTCTGTCGAGAGCGCTGGAACAAGCAGCGACTCGATCAAAGAGACGAGCCCAAATATGATGCGACAGGGATTGTCCGGCGGAGTTGCGTTGGAGTTGAAAGAAGAGTCGCCGACCAACCTCGGTCCACCGCCTGTCACACCAAAGCTTTTCGTAACGATCACACCAACTCTCGCTCCAACTTTGACGACAAACACGTTGTTCACAAGCGGAAAATCGAATCACTTCCAGTTTCCGTCATCTGTCACCGTTTACAATCCCTTGACTCTTCCGCTGATGACGACAGCGACGATGTCGACTCAATCAATTGTACATGGAGGCCGTGTGATTCCTTACGTTCCCGGAATTCCTGGTCCGAACACTATGAGTGTCATTAACAAGAATGATCTTCCGCCCCCGCCGGTGCCATATAAAGACAAAAGACTCAACTCGCCATCGATGAAATCGAACGGTTTATTGTTGTCGCCACGCGATCCGTCGCAAATCATGCCGAGACCGAATGGCGTGCTGAAGAAGAAGTCTTTTAACTTCGCTCGCATCGCCGATAACATCGACGCCAGCCGAAAGTCTCTGGAAATTTCCTTCGGCGGAGACTCGCAGGAAGACGGAAGTTCAACTTTAAGTGAAGCGAAGCCGTCAAAGCCGCCAGCATTTTTGAGACCAACCAGTCTTCCTCTGAAGCCTGGAACGTTCACTCCGAAGCAACACCACGGCATCACGCCAACTGCCAACACTTTGCCATTGATATCGCCTGAGACGCCGCGTCCATCAAAGTCTTGCGTTCAACTCTATCTCAACGGTCATGCTTACACTTACCTGGGCTTGAAGTCGAGCACAAAGACATTCTACTGCACCGTGAACAAGCCGCAGCCAGTTTACATTCAGAACCAGCACAAGCTTTCGATGTACAGCAACTGGCAGATCTACAATGGAAACAATCCCAACATTCTCGATCTGCCGCCCTACAGCGCAATGAGTCTTTACGACTCGAGGCAACGGCCAGGGAAATTCTCGATTGCCGAAGCGAAAACCGAACTGGTCTCGCTGGTGGAGATGCAAACTACGAAGGTCACAACGTCGGTTGCTCCTTCCAACTATCAAATTCAACAAGTGCCAATGATTAAGGACGAGAACATGCAACAGTCGTCGAGCGGCGGCTCGTCGCTCACCGGCCTTGAGACTTCCGAGGAGTACACGTACATTCGAGGCCGAGGACGAGGCAAATATGTTTGCCAAGAGTGCGGAATCCGATGCAAGAAGCCTTCGATGCTCAAGAAGCACATCAGAACTCACACTGACCTTCGTCCGTACACGTGTTCTCATTGCGAGTTCAGGTTAGTTCGTTGTCATCTAAGCAACTATTTGCTCTAACAATATTGTTCTTTCACAGCTTCAAAACGAAAGGAAACCTGACGAAGCACATGAAGTCGAAAGCTCACTTCAAGAAGTGCTCGGAACTCGGCATCAGTCCAATCCCGACGATGCCTGACGATGATGTCAACGATTTCGACGATAGCGCGAGCGACATGCACAGACGAACTAACGGTCGAGATAACGACAGTCGAGGCGACTCGGAAACTGATGACAATGATTCAGACGACGACATGGATGACGAATCTGGAGATGGTAAGGCAATCAATCTCTCTCCCTTGAATTCGAAGTTAATTTTAAATCTTCGAACAGATTCGGATGAGTCAAAGAATCGAATGCCTGAGCACGAGGCAGCTCAGCTTCTTCTCTCGTTATCGAACCACGCAGCATCAACTTCCAATCAAGCGGCGCTGAATCACCAACTGTCAACATCTGTTGCGAGTTGGAACGAGCATCAGACTGAAAGCCAGTTGGAAGCATTAACCAGAAGTCGAGTCATTTTGTCGACGTTGAAGGCCGGCGACTTTGACCTCCTTCAACACGAAAAATACTACTCAGACCCGAACTTGAATCGTCCAAAAGAAATTCCACCGGTTGCGCAATCCATTGTTGATGACTCAGACGAAGCTCCCATGGATTTGACGAAGAAAACATCGAAAAGCGAGCAGCGTTCGGTGCGAGTGTCTGATGTGATAACGAAGTTCAGTGAACCTGCAGTTCTGCTGAATCAGCTCGTATCCAACATTGATAAGATGCCTTCGAGCTCCATCGGATTGAATATCAATTTCACTGACAACGTTCAATACAACGAAAGCCTTCTGCCTCAAGAGTACATCACCGAACGAGCGCTGCGAGATGTCAGGATGAAGCAGAGCCAGCACTCGACCAAGTCGAGCGAATATAATCAGGCAATTATATCGATGGCAACCAGTCGGGATCACTTGACAACGCTCTCGGAAGATTCTCCAATCCTCATTCGTTCGCCGATTGTATTGACTCGACCTGCTGGCAAAAATGGCTTGATGGACGCTTTGGCCGAGCTTGCCTCGAAGTCCGACAAGTTGGAAGTGAAGAATCGCCTGACTGAAGACGCGCCAAAGTTGAGCAATGCGAACGCCAAGAATGTTGCGTCAGAATATCTCAAACTGACGCAGGAAAAGATTCAGCGAGGCGTCGATGAGTCGAACGATGGAGGAAGCGATCAGGAATCTCAGGAAACGGCTTCGATTCTCTTGACGCCGCAAACGATCATCGTCGGCGAGGATGGCTTCCGTAAAAAGGCGCCCGCCACTTCGACGTTGACGACATCCGAGCGAATGGTTTACTCGCAAATGCGCGACGACTCCGGCCGTCCAGTTTGCCACATCTGCTCAAAGGTCTTCCAAAAAGAAAGCCAGCTCAAGCTACACATGAACATTCACTACATGGAGCGAAAGTATCGCTGCGAGCCGTGCGGCGTGAGCTTCCGAACGCAAGGCCATCTCCAAAAGCACGAGCGCTGCGTGGGTCATCTCAACAAAGTCAGCATGACGTCGACGTTCGGCGTTCCCTCGGTCTCCAACCCGCGGCCTTTCAAGTGCAAAGACTGCAAGAGCGCATTTAGAATTCACGGTCATTTGGCGAAGCATTTGAGAAGCAAACTTCACGTGCTCAAGCTCGAATGTCTGCAGAAACTTCCGTTCGGAACATACGCCGAGATGGAGCGGTCGGGTTTCAATTTGACGGACATCGACACCAGTGATTGCGACAACTCGTTGATGAGTTTGCGTCAATTGGCCAAGAAGCTCAACGAGAAAGATCCGTCGAAGCTCGGACCTTTGCCACCTCTGACCGATGACATGGCTGATTGCGACGAAAACGGAATGAACGAGAACTACGACAGCGACTCGAGCGATTTGGACGCGGGCATGAACGACGACGAGACGATTCTGAAGCGCAAGACGAGCGAAACGGACGAGCACGAGCTCGTCAAGAAGATGAAATACGCAACCGAAGATGTGCCATCGAACGCATCACCGAAAGCTGATGACTAAGTCGTGCCAAATTACGATAATGAAACATATCGCGATAGCGAGACAACCTTTCTTCGGTACTTCATAAGAGTTAAACATTTCGCTTTTCCCTTCTCGCGACAGCAAAACAAAAAGAAAACGAACCAAAATTTTTCTACAAACAAAAAGTTTTGACTTTTCCTACGAGAAAACTTTTACACGAAATGAAAAACGTTTTCCCATCAACGCATACGTAAACTTTTCCTCTTACTTTTTGTAAAATGCCCAAATGAAAAATATCAGACACAAGGAAAATATCAAGGAAATGGATTTCTGTTCGACAACTTTTATACGTCAACATATCAAAATTGATACAAAACGAAGGATTTTATGAGTTTGTGCGTTTAGATTTCCTAACGAACACACGTCGTCTTCCATATCACTGAAATCTTCTCCTCCCAAACTCCTTACTTTGTGATTCTTTCTGCTTTTTACCCGGCGACGGCCTCGCCGATCCTTGAACTAGCTTACAAGTAGAGCAGACTTGGTCGATCGTTGCCAAGGCTGATGTAGAGAAAGGCTAATCTTATGTAAAAAGAATTAATCCAACGCGCGCCTAGGCTTAAGTTTATGAGTTCGTTTAGCTTAAGTGCAGTTTTAAATGAATAAATGATGAACTATTGATAAACGAAAACTTGCAGAGTTTTATTTATTTCGACAAAGGACTCGAGAAGTTTCATTTAGTCTTCGGCTTCTTTATCTTCAGCGGCTGCGGGTCTTCGAAGTAAGCTTCGTAGATGAACTTGTGGATCTTTTGGGCTGCGAATTTTCCTTTGCTCCACGACCACAGAATAACGTTGATCGAAGTCTTGACGAGTTGTTTCTTGAGCTCAGATCGCATGAACGTTTCCCAGTGACGAACGCCGCGAGCCGAAGCAATCTTTGAGAGTTCAATCGCCTGATTCGGAACCGTCTCGAGCTTCTTGAAGCTCTCGGATGCTTTGGCTGTCTTCCAACGACCTTCGAGTTGCTCTGGAAGCTTTTTCATCCGTTCAGAGCGAGCTTTGTCAATCAAAAACTTCTGAAAAACAGAAAACTTCTCCTGGAAATTTGCTTTGCGAGCGATTTCGTCGATCTGATTGGAAGCTTTAATGACTAGAAGGCGAGAATCTGTCGCTGCTTTGACCAGATATTTGTTAGTCGCCACATTCTTGACGAGTTTTCGTAGCTGTTCAACCTTTGAGTGATCAGTAACAGCTGCAACGATTGCTGAGTTCTGCTTTCCATCCGTCAGCTTCTTCACTTGCGAAGGCATCAACTTGTCCATTTGCAACTTGCTTCTAGCGAAGAGCGGTCGGACGATTGCCAAGATTTGCTCCCATGACAACATCGCAAGCTTCCGAACTCCCAAATCATCTTTCATCTGACTCGTTTGCTCTTTGAGCTGCTGCTCTTGAAACTGTTTAATGATCTGGCTCTCGTATACGATTTGCTTTCCCTGATCCTTCGACTTAATGACGTAACATTTCTCCTTGATCGATGGCTGGCAAAATAAGCGCTGGCTTGGAGCTGCGCGACTCTTGCAAATAAGCAAAGCACGTCGAAACATTTTCGATGCTCGATTGTAACTGAAAATTTAATCAGACTCAAGTTTACTACGATGAAGTTCGCAAGTTTTACTTGTGAATTTGTTAAAGTTTTATTGCTTTCGGCTTCTCAAAATAACAATCGTAGATGAACTTGTAAGTCAATTTTGCAGATTTCTTCCCTTTCATCCAGGCGAGTGTCGCGAGTTTCACCAACTGCCGCTTGGCTTCAGAGCGCATGAACAAGTTCCAGTGATAATGGGCTTGGCTTGCCGCTGCTTTGGAAAGCTCAAGTGTCCTTCGTGGCGCATCGAGAGCTTTTTTGTACCCGTCAGAAGCTCGAAGAGCCTGCCAATGTTCTTTGATCTCGCCTGGCAGCTTCTTAAGGCTTTCAACTTGCGCCCGTTTCAACTCAACAATTCTCTCTTCAATTTTTGCTTCTCGAATTATTTCGACGCTCCTCTGATGAGCTTTAATCAAGAACTTTCTGTTGATTGCCATGAACTGCTCGACAGGCGACAGCGAATTCTTAAATCGACGGAGTTCTTGCATAATTTGGCTTTCGTAGACGAGATTTTTTCCTTCAACGTCTTTCAATCGAATAATGTAAATTTTCTCTGTCGTCATCAGTTGACTGGCGAGTCTGCGGTGAGCTCCAATCGCTCGACGGTTCACCGCAAAAGTTGTTAAGCGCAACATTGTCACCAACTTCTTCTTGTCACTGAAATTTTGAATGAGTAACTGAGATCACTGAAGTTTGTTTAGAAAATCTTTTATTTGTATCGTGCTCAAGCATTGCGCTGATGGACAATTCAAACAGATTTGGTACGAGTAAGAGCTTCACGTCCAATGGCTCTTATCAAGCGTTGTGTGTGAGATCGTGAAACACAAGAAAACTAAACTAAAATCGATCACAAGCTCGTGATCTCGACAGATTTCGCTCTTACTTCTCGTTATTTATTTGGCATTTAGTTCTTTTCGGGCTTCTCTAGTCGCTTGTTCGCGATGTATCGTAGAACTCTGTTGCCGCAGAGGAAGGTGAAGAATGCAATTGGGATCAAATACTTGATCGTCTGGAACATGTCGAGCTTGAGCCAGAAGCACAAGAAGAGTGAGAAGATGGCACCGAGACCACCGTGGAACCCGAGAGCGCTCAAGCTGAATCCGAAGTTGGACGTGTTGATTCCAAGGCGACCCCAAAGCATGAAGAGGACGAGGATCGGAGCCAAGCAGAGCCCAGTGAACAGATCGGACACGAAGCGTGGTGGTCTCTTCTCAGGCTCGCGGAACATGTGGTTGATTTCAGGACGAGCTTGGCGGAGTGGCGCAGCAGCTGGCGAATCTTTCTTGCTTTCCAACGAAAACTTGAGAGTCACTTCGCCTAAGCTTCTCACGAAAGAGTTGACAATGGACGCGTCGCCAATTACCAGGTCGACTGAGTAGACTCCAGAGCGTGCTCCGAAGTCCCCAGCGCGAAGTCCGACGTCCATTTCAAACTTGTAAGCCTTGGCGACGTCTTGTTCAGCGATGAAGATGATTTCTGCTCCTGACTTGTCTGTGAAGCGGACGAAAGCTTGATGGACGTTCATGACTTTGTTGGTTTGATCGTCAAACAGATCGAAGCGGAGATTGATCTTCTGTTGATGGTCGAGCGAATACATTTCTGGGAATTTGTTGTTCTTCTCGAGAGAAACCTTCTTCGACGGAGTCTGCGCGTCTGTGTCTGAAATCGAGACTTCAATCTTGTCCAAGCGAACCTTGCCCAGGATGGTGATCGGCAGATTGCTCTGCTTGTACTCGCCAGTTACAACCTCAACTTTGTATTGTCCTTTAGGCAATTTCTTTGCTGTCAAGTCGAGCTTGTAAAGTGTGAGATCGGCGGCGACAGGCGCGAGGCTTTCGCCATCGATGACTTTCTGGCTCGATCCTTTGGGAGTGATGCTGACCTTCACTGATGCCGGTCGTTGCTTCAGTTCCTCGCCGAGCAAATTGGAGACGCGAATTTTCAGGATCGAAGCGGATGGCGTTAGTTGTCCGTTGTCGGCTAACTGAATGGAGATGGGCGTTTGTCCTTGACCCATGATGAGCTCCAAGGACTCCAACAAGACGCTGGCGCCTTTAGCTGTTGTAACTGAGCGACGCGACAAGAAGTAGTTGGCGAACTTCCTGAGTTGCTCTGCATCAAGTCCTGCCTCTTTCAAGTTATTTGCTAAGACGTCGGACGCTCCTTTAAGGACCAGCGCTGTAACACTCAATCCTCCTTCGAACTGCAACATCTTGCCGTCAACTTCATCGGCTTGCGCAAAGGCATCTTCAACTCTATCGACAGCGAACGCTCCGATTTCAGTGAACTCGCTAGCGACTTGGAATCCATAGCCAAGCGACTGAAGCGAATCGTCTTTCTTCCAAATCGCCTGAATGTTCTTTGCCAGCTTCTGCTTCACGGCATCTTTAAGGAATGCTGGGTCGATGGATTTTTGAGCGTAGTAACTGTAGAAGAGCTCTTGTGTTGAGGTGAAGTCTTTGTCGAACGAGGCCTTCACTTGATTGGCGATAGCCACTGGAATCTTCTCACTGCACAACAGCGCCGCGTTCGATCCAGCGAAGTAATAGTTTCTCTCAAAGTCCTAAAAGATGCAGAGTAATGCTTGAGGAGCTAAGTAACATAGGAAGATGAGTAACTCACGTTCAACTTTGATTCGGCGTGAATGCCGGCGAGATTCTTGCACAAATTCGCTTTCACGTCCTTTGGAATGGTTTTAGAATTGATAACAGAGTAGTAGATGGACTGCAGGTCAGTCGATTTCAATCCATCGCTGAAGATTTGCTGGAGCCTTTGACTCGCCGCCTTGCTGAGATAATGATCAACGGTTCGCGTGGCATTGATGCTCAGCAGAACGCAGAAAATCGCTAGAATCGCTGTAGAGAGAAGCGGAATAATTGGTTGAGAAATTGAAGTGAACGTGGTCGTTTTGAGATAAACAAGGCGATTCCGATACCGGCTCGCGCAAATGTTAATTTTCAAGCCGCAATCGATGTCGAAGATCCACGAAAACGGCTCGAAGGAGTCGACGAAACTGTTCTACTCACTTAAGTGCTTCATCTGGCTACTTTAACAATCGAATAAGTCGTCTGATTGAGATTTCTCGCTGCTATTTCTGGCGACTTTTTCGGACTGATGTGTCAAAACGTCGCTCGGCAGAATCTCGCGACGAAACCGGAAAGTTCAGATTAAACGCTAAAAGTGAATGGACGACGGAAAGTTCTGCAGCTAGACTTTGACTTCGGTTCATAAGCTTCAAATTCAACTAGCGTGATTCACTTAAATTGCTTCTGGTTTAAAATTATTTCAATATTTCGTGACGTGAAATTTTCCCAGGCGACGAAACATCGAAAATCATAGAAAACTTGAAAATGTTCGGTAATAATTCGCGCAGATGAAATGAACTCTGATGTTGGGCTTAAAGCTGGCAGAGCTGACGGGTCCATTTAATATTCAACAGTTCTTTCCATTCGCCACTGCGTTGACTGCCGCAGACGCTGACAAATGTCCTCGAGTTCCTCTCAAGTTCATCGTCTCAAGCTTATCGTTTCAAGCTCATCGTCGATACTGGAAGAGCCAGATGGACCTTGTTCTCGACCCAAGAGCAGTTGGTGAGCCCTACAAGGAATCTCCAGGACGCCCGAAGGATTTATGTTCTATTCAAGAGAAATAAATTCCACGCGCCAAGTCAAGAATTTTTATTGGCGATTCGTTCGAGTCATAAAATCTGTGTCGCCTTGTTTGGTCTGTTCCGGGATTCTTTTCGTTGTTTATTGAACGGCAACGATCCTCTTCTCTTTCACGAACCTTCATCTTCCTTGGCCGTTACTTTTCTTCAGGCGAATGATCGACCACCATGCGAACGTCGAAGCTCACGAACTTATGACATCACGCGCTATGACGCCGACTCGAAGCGCTCAGCAGAGAGAAGCGAATAACTAAGTGGGGATTCTCAAATCTTATAAGCGAAACCGATGTTTTGATCGAGCTCAGTTTCTTCTCGGATTTCAACCGTGAACGTTGCGTGAGCCTCGAGCGAGAACAAGAAGATGAATTCGCAAACAATAATTCAACTGTGCGCAATCCTCGGATTAGTGCTCGTCGGAGTTGTGGCCGATGTGTCCCATTTAGGTAGTTTGCTTCCTGGTGTGATCTCAACTGCCTTCGCGTCACGAAGCGCAATCAGCTCAAGTGTAAATTGATAACAAACAGCGTCGGAAATCCAAGAATCTGGAACGACAACAAGCATGTCACGCGCTAAAAATAGCCAAGTGAACCCGAACCAGAACTTTAAGTTAACAATAAAGACGAGAAAAACTTGTTGGTGACTCAGGGAGTCTTTCGTTCATTTACCACGCATTCAAGTCTTTACCTCACTCGATATCTCTTCGTTAATAGTTGACGCGTTCGCCAAATGAGTTTATTAAACTTTTTCCGGTATTCAAGATCATCGAAGATGACTCGCGATCGATGCATCAGCCGTCAATGTCGCGCTTTAGACTTCGCGATTCATTATTCGCACACGCATGGCGCGAAAAGCTTACATGCGATTAATGAGCGTTGAAGTTCCCAGAAACCTTATCAAGGTCGCGCTCCGAATTCTCAAGATCAAGTCTCTGCATTCGAGATTCCTTAAAAGAATTTGTTGCGTGGGAGGAGCGAAAAATTAAACTTCAACGATCTTTTCAGCGAACAACAATGTGAACAACGACGCTCTGCCGGTTACGGATGTTTGCCTGGGCTGCATCTGCGAGGCGAGCTCGGGGTGCGATCGAAGCCTTAAGTGCAGTGGCGATGTCTGTGGTCTTTTCCGCATTACTTGGGTGAGTAATGAGAGAAACAGTTTCGCGGCTAAGCCTTACTAATGACATTCCTCGCAGGCCTACTGGTCAGACGGCGGCAAACATACGCAAGCGGGAGAAGCTTCTGACAGCCCGAACGGTGAGTTAATGAGCCTGATAAAATCTTGAGAAAAAAGTCGTGAATTCATTGAATTCCGCCACAACAATTGCCGAAGTTCCAGTCGTGACTTACGAATTAAACGCTTGTTCTAACTCCCCGCAGCATACGCGAACTGTGCAAACGAGCCTTTCTGTGCCGCCAAGACGATCCAAGGCTACATGAAGAAGTTCGGCCAGGACTGCAACGATGACGGAGTCGTCGACTGTTATGACTACGCAGCGATTCACAAGCACGGCGGCTATGGCTGCAAAGGGCCGCTGCCACCAGCGTACGCCAACGCTTTCAACACCTGCATCAACTATGCTCTCTCGAAATCTTAACTTGTCATATTCTCGAAGCCTCAACTTGTCATATTAAGCTACGAACTTGTCAATAAATTTTGAAATCGTCGATCATTTATTTATCAATAAACAGCGAACATTTGAGAGCTGTTAAGTCTCTAGCGGTTGCTGCAGTAACACAAAAATAAGTTCAAGAAAACATGATAAGAGTGCGTTCATCTTGTCTAGGCCTTCGGTTTATATAAAGACGGATCCATGCACTTCCCTTTCATGGCTGAGTCGAAGACGAATGTCGTTACAACGACGAATTGCTTGGGATTGTCTACAGTCGTTGGACGATCGGTGATGATAAATCGAGCTTCAGCTTTGTTCTCAGTGAATGTGCCGCTGCACAAATTGACGATCTCCTTCATGTAAGAGATTTTCTTCACGTTGTCGATGGTCTCCTCGCTCAGATAGAACAAACCTTGGTTCTCAAAAGTCAAGTTTTGATAGTTCTTCGTCCCGAGAATCGATCGTTCGTAAACCTGCGAATCGAGATTTGAAACTCTTCCTAAATTCGCCTGAGTTTCTTTTACTCACGCGATGAGAGTCGACAATGTCGTGCTGATAAGTTGACGTGTCAAGCCATTTGTCCTTTTCAATTGAGTCATGAATCCACTTGGGGGTGACGATCAAGCAAGCTCGAATGACGCCTCGCAGAACGTTCATCGTTCGGTCGACATTCGGCGAGACAACGTGAGTCGTTCTGCTCGAGACTTCGCTTTCGATGTGTCCGCCGAGCTTCCCGATTGCCTGCAAGCTCAACACAAATGAGAAGCGAACTAAAACAAATAAAGAATTGAACTTACGCAGTTGAGAATGACTTTGTCGGCTGAAGACATGTTTGTGCAAACGATGACTTTTTGTGCAACGATCTGCTTCACCGGAGTCTTCTTTGTCGCTACAGTCACTTCTTTGCGTTTTTCGGCTTTGAAAAAGTCGAGAGTCCTGCGACGGTCAATCGCCGGCTTCGTTTTCTTTTCCATCTGCGGTGTTTTGAAGGCAATGGACTTGTTCATCTTCGATTTCTTCTCCGTCGTCTTGTTAAAATTCTCTTTGCATTCTTCGATATCGTTCATTAAGCAGTCGTTGTTGAATAGTTTGCGCTTACGAACTGCAACAGCAGGCAGAGCTTGCGTGTCGTAGTTGGTCAATCCTTTTGGTGTGTCAGTCTTCACTTCCGATTCTCCTTCACCTTCATCCTTCTTCTGCGACATTGTCCGGCAGTTCATCTCAAGAATATTCATTGAAATATCGAACGTGCTGCGTCGAGCATGTTGCGAGAGTTTATTGTACGAGTTGAAGACAATTGTGTTGCTGGAGTTCACGTTGAACGCGTGCCCGTCAGGTGTGGAAACTTCACTCGAGTGCTGACTGCTGCGAGGCGTGCAAAATGACTTGCGGCGATCCACTGCGAGTTTCCCCGTTTGCTCCATTGGATTTGGAGTGAACGTTGTCAGCCGACGCATGTCGCAATTGGCTTTGGCGAGCTGCGGACCAGGAGTTGCCTCTTGCATTGAGGTCGTCTCATTTTGCATTGAGGCCGTCACATTTTGAAGAGTTAGCTCCATCGGAGCTTCAAGCTCCGTCGTTTCCAAAGCCTTTGGAGTGTCTCGCTGAACTGGCAGAATGGAATTTCGCTTCTTAACCGTCGGAGTGATGTTGTAAGGTCTAAATTTGCTAGTGTCTGGTTGCATCGACTTCTTCACGCGAATCTTCTTGTGCAATTCGGGATTCTCGTAAGTGTCGAGGTTTGAAATTTTGTATCTCGTCGGATCAACGAGGCGTTTCTGTACGATGCACGCTTCGAACCAGAGCACTGTGGTCAGTGGAACTCCACGTTCAACGGCTGTCTTGTAAGTTGCGAGTCGTCCGTCCTTGAAGATGACGTGTGTCGTGTCCTTGTAGAAGTTCTCATTGACTGTGATGCCGTGTTTGAGCAGTTGCATCTTGATTCCCTCGGATCGATTGTCGTCGCCTGCTCGGACTTCAACGTAAATCTTGCAGTCTTGGAAGATCTCCTCAACAGTCTTAGTCTTCATCGGTGCTCTCTCCTCTTCCGTTATCAAGTCTTGTGTCTCGTGAGGAACGTCAAACATTCCGTAATTTTGAACAGCGTAAGTTGGCGACTTCATTGCTTTGTTAGCGCGGTATCGAGCGGTGGCTGATGGGCTGTTAAGATCGCGATTGATCTTAGCCATAATTGGATTAGTATATTGCGCTTTCCCCGGTTGATTGGCGGCAGTTGAAGCTGAAAGAATGCCCGAGATTTAGAAGTTTTCTTCATCGAAGTTTGAGATCATTACCTGTGCATTCTTTGCTCAAAACGAGCGGCGTCTTTGGAGTTGTTATCACCTTTCTATCAGCAATAGCTCTCGGTCCTGGCGTGAATGATTTACGCGTCTTGATCGGAGAGAAAGTTTCGGCCTGGCTTGGGACGACAGCGATCGACCTTCGCGTCGATTTCCGTGTTGCAACGATCGGGTTCACCATTCTTGAACCTTCAGCAACACCCGAACTCGTTATGAACACAAGCGGATAGCTAATATCTAATATAAGCGACGATTTCGCGGCTTTATTGTCAAATGAATTTTTGCACTAAAACCGTTTTCGGTTAATCGAATTTCTCTAGTTCGGATAATCGAAATTATTTTTTTCGAAAAAGAAAAAAGTAAACAAACAAAAGTTTGGGAAAAGCGCGAAAACTCAGTGAAACATGAAGAAGGACAGACCGGAAGATGTGTCACGTCCTTTTAAACTATAAGTATCACCAATTGGCATCAAATTCAAGCGTCAGTTAAGCTAATTTACTTCAATTTCACAGCTCATCAAATTTTATCATTGACGGGAATTTCGTTCGAGAGAAAAAGCATAATTGTAAGTTATCCCTCAATTAAGCTCAACAGACGTTACAGTTCTCATCTCGTAGGGTTTCGTCGAGCTGACAATAGTTCCAGTGAGAGAAACACTAAAGTACATCAAGCTGAACGCAAAGCAATGTCGGATCTACAAAGTTATCCTCAACGACACTTACGAAGCTGAGTTCCACTACTTCGATCCGTTCACTGACATCTGCCAGAGCGATTCTAAGACGTGAGCTACTTCCCGTAGTCATTGCATATCACTGATATTTTGGTTTGCAGTCGATCGTTGGAGCAATTTTCTAAACATCATCTGCACGCAGCGCAACAAGTTGATCCAGACGTCAACGCTGGAGAGCTTATCATCGTTATACCACCTGAAGCCAACCATCTTATAGGCGAAGGACGGGGATTGCGTGTTGGGATTGAATTCTCTTTGGAAGATCCCGTCGGCGGAATTCATTTCGTTATTCCTAACGATGGAGCTGAAAACCCAAATGCGATGTACGAGCTGGGAGCTCACATGTTCACCTACGGGCACGAGAACTCGTCTCGTCTGTGGTTCCCGTGCGTCGACTCATATGCCGAGCCGTGTACTTGGAAGCTGGAGTTCACAGTCGACGAGAAAATGACGGCAGTGTCTTGTGGCGAGCTCATTGAGACAGTCATGACTCCCGACCTGAGACGAAAGACATTCCACTACGTTCTGAATACACCGATCTGCGCTCCGAACATCGCGCTGGCTGTTGGACCATTCGAGATCTACGTCGACCCGCACATGCATGAGGTGACGCATTTCTGTCTGCCCAACTTGCTGCCGCTGTTGAAGAACACTGTTCGCTACATGCACGAAGCCTTTGAGTTCTTCGAGGAGGTTTTGGCATCAAGGTATCCGTTCTCGTGCTACAAACAAGTGTTTGTCGACGAGCTTGAGGGGCAATCACATGCTTATGCAACAATGACCATTCTCAGCACTCATCTACTGCACTCAATCGCCATCATCGATCAGACTTTCACATCGAGGAAAATCATGTCCAAAGCGATCGCTGAACAGTTCTTCGGTTGCTTTATTACGATGAAGAACTGGAACGACGTTTGGCTGGCTCGAGGCATCGCTGAGTATCTGAATGGATTCTACAATAAGAAATGTTTCGGCAACAACGCCTACCGCGCTTGGGTTCGGAGACAACTCGCTGAAGTTGTTCAGTATGAAGAGAAGTACGGCGGAATCATTCTCGATCCAAGTCAGCCGCCAGCGCCGCTTCCAGTGGCCAATCAGTCTACGAAGGTAGTGGAAACGCAAAAGATCGAAAGCGTTCACTACTTTCCCATCAAGAACCTCCACACGATGTCACCGAAATACGTCGAAATGATGAGAAAGAAGGCGCATCTGGTGATTCGAATGCTGGAGCATCGAATTGGTCAGGAGCTCCTGCTACAAGTTTTCAATAAGCAGCTCGCCCTGGCAACAAACGCGGCTACGACAAAGATCAGCAGCGGGCTTTGGCATCAGCTTCTCATCTCAACAAATGTTTTTACTAAAGCAATCTTCACTGTCACCGGAAAGGACATGGCCGTCTTCATAGATCAATGGGTGCGAACTGGAGGCCACGCCAAGTTCTCGTTGAACTCTGTTTTTAACCGTAAGAGAAACACAATCGAACTTGAAATCCGCCAGGAGTCGGTGAACCACAAAGGCGTTCGTAAATATGTAGGACCTTTGTTGGTGCAGCTTCAAGAGCTCGATGGAACCTTCAAGCACACTTTACAGATAGAGAACACTGTCGTTAAGGCGGACATTACTTGCCACAGCAAATCTCGCCGTAACAAAAAGAAGAAAATTCCACTCTGCACCGGAGAAGAAGTCGACATGAAGCTCGACGTGATGGATGAATCGCCGGTTCTGTGGATCCGATTAGACCCAGAAATGACGCTGATGCGTCACGTGAACTGCGAGCAGCCAGATTTCCAATGGCAGTTCCAGCTGAAGCACGAACGAGACGTCACAGCTCAGCTCGACGCGATCGTCGCTCTCGAGAAATATCCAACAAGTGCAACTCGTTCTGCTTTAACTGAAGTCATCGAGAGCGAGAACTGTTTCTACGAAGTTCGTTGCGAGGCCGCCAAATGTTTAACGAAAGTCGCTAACGCTATGCCTGGCTGGCAAGGGCCGCCAGCGATGCTGACGATCTTCCGAAAGCTCTTCGGGTCATTCTCAGCGCCGCACATTGTGAAGCAGAACAACTTTGACAACTTCCAACATTATTTCCTCCAAAAAACAATCCCACTCGCGATGGCTGGACTCAGAACTGCACACGGAATTTGTCCGCCGGAGATAATGCGATTCCTTCTCGACCTCTTCAAGTACAACGACAACGTCAAGAACCATTACTCTGACGTCTACTACCGATCGGCTCTCGTCGAAGCTTTGGGAGCTTCCATCACGCCCGTCATCTCGATAGTAATCCAACAAGGCAACAAGATTACATCGGACAACTTGACGGCGGACGCAAAGCTTGTGCTGGAAGAAATCACGAGGATCTTGAACCTGGAGAAACATCTGCCGTCGTACAAATACATGGTGTCGGTGGCTTGCTTGAAGGTCCTGCGGAAGCTTCAGAAATGCGGTCACCTTCCGCCGAGCTCGGTGATTTATCGAAGCTACGCTCAGTACGGTCAATACTTGGACGTTCGTCTCGCAGCTATGGAATGTCTCGTTGATTATCTGAAAGTTGACGGCAAGTGGGAAGACATGGATCTCTTAATCCAGCTGATTGAAAGCGACCCAGACCCCGAAGCTCGTCACCAGCTCGCCCGCTCGTTGATTGAGAATCCGCCGTTCGAAAGAAATCGCTCGCATCGTCTCAATCGCCATGAACTACGCGAACGAATTTGGAGGAACATGAATTCAAAGCTTTCTCATGATACGAGACTTCGATGCGACATGGTCGACTTGTATTATGCTCTATTCGGAATCAAGGAACCGTCGGCAGTTAAAAATCCTGAGTTGGCAGCTTTGTATCAGCCGCAAAAAGTCGATTCCGAGAGCAGAGACGATCACGACAGCCTCAAAATTGAGTTAGACGACCACAACGCGATCGATGTGAAAGACATTGTGCCAGAACCAAACATTGAAGGCGACTTCAAGTCCATCGAGATCGAAACTGAGACGATTGAAGAGCGAGTTTTCAAGGAAGACATGGAGGAAGATCCCGTCATTATGTTCGAGGATCCCGCTGACGATTTAGTGATGAAAATGGAGGCAAATGACTTCGAAATCATTGAGACTAAGACAGAGCCGAAGAAGTTCCACAACGTTGAAGACGACGCTGGCGAAGGACCGAGCACGAAGAAGATGAAGGTCGATTACACTTCCGACAACTCGCAGTCGCAGCCGAGCCTTGACATGAGCGAGTTCACGGTTGAAGGCGAAGTCAAAGAGCATGGAACGAAGGTATTTGAATCGCTTCAATTTCTGGCGTGCAAGATTTTATTTTGTTTAATTTACAGAAAAAGAAAAAGAAGGAAAAGAAAAAGCATAAGAAGCACAAGCATCGCAAGGACAAGAAGAAGGATAAGCACAATCCTGAGATGATAAAACAACGCGAGGATGTTGAGACTCTTTCAAGCGGGGAGAGTTCGCGATCTTCGCAGAGCCCAACGCTTGACATGACGAATTAAAGTTTCAGGACGATGAATGATTGACAACTTTGAATAAAAATTACGCAAAATGAGTTTCACAACTTCAAATGAAAATTCATTTCGCTTATTTCTAATCTAATTCTTCCTTTTTATTTGCTTCTAAGTTTTTCTTGAATTCCATCTTCATTTTCCTCAGCTTTTCACTTTTGCTCTGAGCTTTGATGTACTTCGCCTTCTCGAGCCGCTTCCGCTGGTTTTCCACAGATTCGTCTTTGTTGAAGAGCTCGTCGAGTTTGGCAATCATGAGCTTCCTCGCTTCTTGTCTGTTCTGCTGTAGTGATCGCGTTCCGTGATGTTTGACGATGATGTTAGTCGGCTTGTGCTTCAACACGACGCAGTTGTTGGTCGTCGCCACAGCTTGGCCGCCTGCAATCGATTTAGTGACAACTAGCAGATGAATGAGACTCTAATTTACCTGGACCATCGCCGCGAACAAAGTTCTCTTCTAAATCTTCCTCCCGCAACGTCGGAAGCTTCGTGAAATCAATTTTCGATGTGATGCGGCTGATGGATCTGAAGACTGGAATCCGATGAATGATGGTGAGAGATCTAGAGAACATTTTTGCTCAGCAGGAACACGCGGCCCTGCTTCAGACAGTACGGGATGTCCTTCTCCTCCAGTCCCTTGTTTTTGACGAACTCCTGCTTAACACGTTGTGCAAAATATTCCTTGTCGGTGTGCTGGAGTTGCTTCCCGTATTTCATCAGTTCTGCAACGCCAAAGCATGAGCAGCGTGTCGAGTCAACGTTGGATTGATAGCTCACCTTTGTACAGCGATAGGACCTTGTTTCTGTATAGCATTTTCGCGGCTTGATCTTCACATTCGAAAGGTAAACAAACTCGAAACTGCGTCGAGTCTCGCGTAGCTTTCGCGCAGTTCGTCGAGGGATTTTTGTTTTTCGGTCGTCGTGATTTCATTCCGCACAATATTTTCGGTCAGACAAACAGCCACAGTCCGCCAAATTGAGAGTATCAGTCGGTGACTCATTGCGGGTCGTGATAAGCAAATTGTGAAATGAACCTTTGACTCGAATTCCTAAGCACGACGTGGAATTTCTGGTTTGCTGATTTGTACAATTTTTCTTCGACATTTCTCGATGAAATCGTCACAAGATATCAAATAGCAGACAGTGCAGTCGAGAAAGTGTCCGTGACGACTTAGATAATTCTGTAAACTCAATCGCCAGTGAACATAAAATGAGTGAGAGCAACGGTGGCAAATCGATAACACCCAGCGAAGTCAAGTCCGAGGCTGCAAAGTCCGGTTGGCTGCTGAAATGGACAAACTATCTGAAAGGTAATGCGGTTGACGAGGTGAAGGATGAATTGAGCAAGCCTCACACAACGTAATTCCTTTCGCAGGCTACCAGAAGCGGTGGTTCGTTCTGTCCAACGGAGTCTTGTCGTATTACAGGTTTGTCTTCTTGCCTTTCTAAGATATTTCTCGTACTTCGATCTCGCGGTATCTGGTCATGAAATGTTTATGTAATTACATTTTACTTCTTCCTATCTTTCTCTTCACAAAACAATGTCCATAACATCAACTTCTCTCTCTCTGTCTCCACACACGAACACAATCCAAGTTCACTTTCCAATCTCCTTCCATGATTTGATTTAAGTTACTGATAAGCATCATCAACAAGCGCATCCCCATTCGTTCCTAATTGCATGTGCATCAACAGTTCAAGTTTCCTTCTTCCGCGGCTAACAGGTGGCGTGAAAAGCTTTTGTTGGCGATAAGCCGCGCTCTTATCTGCCGACATGTAACGAGTTGTCGACTGCTTCAACCTCCAAGTGTTTCCCTTCCTTTCCGTTCGACGCGGCTGAATCCAGTCTTGATTGATGTGGAGGCACTCGAGTCACATAGACAGCATAACCGCCCGCCTCGATAAGCGAGGCGATAAAGTGGCAATCTGGGGAAGCTTTAGACTCCGATGGCTCTGCTGCTGGCTTGTGCAAATAAATTATTGATAATCAATCGATTCCACTTGTGTCTGAAAAATGTATGTGCTTCTCCATCACGTGAAGTCCATGAGCTTGCTGCAAATGAAAAGCTGTTTTGAATTTTCGAGGCGAGGGCGATTATCAAGTTCGAGCTTTATCGATTAAACCGATCAATGCTGAGCTGCTGAGAATTCCCATTCGGCGTTCAGCTGCCCAATCTCCTTAATTGTCTCGTGCTTCGCTGTTCACACATGGTGTCACGTCATTCCATTAATTACTGTTTATTATTTGCCACATTTTTTTACTTTATTTTTCTCTTTCTTTATTTTTCTCTCTCCTAATTGAATTCCTAACTCGACTTTGCCTCCCGCGCTTCGCCTAATTACAATCCTAATCAATTCTTATTAAACAAAACTGTTAGAAAGCTCAAGAAGCGGAAGAGAAAAAGCTTCAATTCTCGTAGTAGAGTTAAGAAGAGATTTGATTATTTTTTGGGGTGGTTACATAGGACTGAGCCGGGAAGTGGAAACTCAACGGTGGCAAACAATCGAAGCTCGGTCGGCAAACTGTCTATTCGCCGTCGCAGGAAGAACCACAATCGATCAGTGACAGTGGAGTGAGTAGATATTGAGGAAACAAAACACTTGAAACCATCATACATTCTCTCAAACCATGCAACAGTCTCTGGAACGACTCGTTTCGATCACGCAACTCTTTTTCTGTTCGCTTTGCTTTATGATCGACTAACTACTTCTATCTAGCTGAACATTTCGTGGATGAAGAGGCTGCGATTCAACTCACATCTCATGACGCAATCAACCTTCAACCCCATTCAAGTATTTCTTCATTTACTGACTTCAATTAGTTTGTACAGAAAAACGATTTAATTTGGTTTTCCTTTTCACATACGCAACCACACAACAAACATCAACACACTTCCTAAATTACCGTTTACACTTGGCGCGTTTATGTTTCCTTTCGAGCATGCAACACACGAAAGAAATGAATAATTACATTAATTTGCCCGCACGGACTTTGTATCCATTCGGACACCGAAGGAGCATTGATTTTTCTCTAACTGTGGCATGAATCGAAGAGTTAGATTGTGTAGATGTTCACGTCGTCGAGCTTCTTCTCACCTTTCATTCGAGTAAACTTCTAGCCAGAACCTTTCATGACATTAACGAGGCCGTAAACTTTTTGCAGAAACCAGAGTGAGGTCGGCAATACTTGTCGGGGAACGATTTCGCTGCATGGCGCGCTCATTCACACGGTTGACTCGTGCACTTTCGTAATATCCAACGGAGGAACGCAAACTTTTCATATTAAAGGTAAATCCTTCGAGCTCATTTGCGCCCTTCTCGACTCACAAGTTTCTTTCGTAGCGTCGAACGAAGTCGAACGGCAATCGTGGGTAACGGCGCTGGAGCTGGCGAAAGCGAAGGCCATCCGTGCAATCGAGAGCGAAGAGGAAGAGGAGGAAGACTCGTCGCACACGATTCCCAGCGAGGAGATTAACACAGTCGTGCGAGATCTAACTCTGAAGTGAGTTTACATCGAGTTAGAACTTTACAAATCAAATCAAATCCTCTTTACAGATTGGAGAATTTAAAAACTTGCTACGACTTGATAACGAAAAACGGCCACAGCCTTCAAAGAGTATTAGCGGAACTCGAAAGCGGCGATGACTTAGCAAGCAAGAGCAAAGTTGTCAACGAACGTGCGACGCTGTTTAGGATTTCATCGAATGCCATGATCAACGCGTGCACGGATTACTTGTCGACGGCACAAACGCAAGGACACAAGTGGAGCAAAATGCTGCAGCACGAGCGTGACCAGCGGTTACATTTGGAGGAAATGGTCGAGCAGTTGGCGCGGCAGCATTCGCATTTAGAGCAGGCGGCGGCGCACCAAGGCCATCGGCACAAGGACGTATCGGTCACCTCGCCATCGGACGACGAAGACAACGAGTTCTACGATGCACAAGAAGGAGGCTCGATTGCCTCCAACGAAGACACGTCGTTCATCTTGAAGATCCCGGGACCGAAGACGCAGCATCAGCGAAGCCTTTCAAACGACGAAGATGATCGAAGTTCATCCGAAGGCGAAGAGAACAAATCGCAGCAATTCTTGGTTGTGACAGATGGAAACAACGCCGACACAGTCGACAGAGTTTCGATCAACTCGAGTCAGTCGTTGACGCCTTTGAATCCATCGAAAAGTCCATTAATGAAAAGGCGCTTGAGAGTTCCCGAGAAGCCGAATCATCCTTTAAACTTGTGGAGCATTGTGAAGAATTGCATCGGTAAAGATCTGTCGAAAATTCCGATGCCCGTCAACTTCAACGAGCCATTGTCGATGCTCCAGCGGTTGACCGAAGACTTCGAGTATGCGGAGCTGCTCGACAAAGCGGCTCAATGCAAAACTATATGCGAGCAGCTCGCTTACGTCGCTGCGTTTTCGATTTCGAGCTACAGCACAACGGCGAACCGAACTGGCAAGCCATTCAATCCTTTGCTGGGCGAGACCTACGAATGCGACCGGACTGACGACCTGGGCTGGCGATGCATCTCCGAGCAAGTCAGTCACCATCCACCGATGGCTGCGCAGTTCTGTGAAGGCCGCGGCTGGCGATCTTGGCAAAAGTTCACGATGACGTCAAAGTTTCGTGGCAAATACATCCAAATTATTCCTTTGGGTTGCGCTTACGTCGAATTCACGGAGAGCGGAAACAAGTTCTCGTGGCACAAGGTGACCACGACAGTCCACAACATAATCGTCGGCAAGCTGTGGGTTGATAATCACGGCGACATGGAAGTCGTCGGCGAGAACTCGGCGCGCGGGTACAAATGTCACTTGAAGTTTCTTCCTTACTCGTACTTCACGCGCGACACGCAACGTCGAATCAAAGGAGTCGTCATGGACTCGCAGAAGCAAGTAAAGTGGGTGCTTAACGGAACGTGGGACAACAAAATGGAAATGGCGCCAGTCACGGGTGTCAGCGGATCGACGGAGAATCCAGTCTACAAGACGGGAAATTACAAAACGATTTGGCAACGACGCATGCCTCCACCTGATTGTGATAAATATTATAACTTTACAACGTTGGCATGCCAATTGAACGAGGAAGAGCCAGGCGTGGCGCCAACTGACTCGAGATTGCGATCCGATCAGCGGCTGATGGAGAACGCTTTCTGGAACGAGAGCAACACTGAGAAGCTTCGGTAAGTTTTGGTTCTCGAAACGATTCTGCATAACTTTGTCATGTGACTTTGTTTCGTAGACTCGAAGAACAGCAGAGGCAACGAAGACGTCAACGTGAAGCTGAAGCCGAGCGGGCGTATGCTGAAGGCCGTCCTTATCCACCTTACGAGCCCGTTTGGTTCAAGCAAGAGAAAGAAGATGGAACGGACGACGTTATTCATGTTTACCGCGGACATTACTGGGACTGCAAGGCGAAGCAAGACTGGAGCCAGTGCCCGAACATATTCTAACTCTCCGGCAGTTGATAGTAAAGAGAATTGTTATTTTATTTTGTAACTTAGACCGCCTCTGTTCTGTACCGTGCTTTGAATGCACAAAATTAACGATGCTTATCTATGTCTTTCCTAATCGACACACGAACACGAAGATTTCTGGTAAATTGCTTTCGAAAAGATGAAAAGAGTTTCACAGTTTAATAATTATGGGATTTAGCATTTCGCTGAACTATTCAGATAATCGCAGGATTGAAAAATAAATCAATATTGACTTATTAAATTTTGGGTTTTGCTTTAGCAGCGACAAATTTTCGTACAAAATTCTAACAGAAAAAATGAATTTAAATTATTCAAAAATTCGTTTAACTTTTCAGATAATCGAAGTCGACTTGTTCCAACCGTCAAATCTTAAAGTAAATTTGTTATTTTATTATTTTCCCTTTCAAACGATTGTGTTTTAGGCTGTTAATAGTTTGATTGTCGCAAAACAAGTCCGTGAACTGTTTACGATCAGAGTTATCACTGCAGAGATGAATCGCTCGAAAGTTTTCGGCACAGAAGATATCGTCGGGCTCGCCGACAGCGTTCCAGACGTTCACAAGCCTCCGACAATGAAAATGATGATGGACATGATGCACCACGACGCATATAACAATCCCAAGTAAGACGGATCACTATAAATATTTAACTTGAGAGTTGACGGCCGTAATTTTGACTTCAGATATGTTTGGACTAAAGACGACTTCGAGCTCGGAACGCCTTTGGGAAAGGGAAAGTTTGGCCGAGTCTACATCGCCAGAGAGAAGAAGACTCAATATCTTTGCGCAATGAAGATCCTCTTCAAGTCTGAACTCGTCAAAGGGAGAGTCGAAAAGCAAGTCTTGCGTGAACTCGAGATCCAGTCGCGATTGAAGTAAGTTAACAACATAGAAAGCTAGGCAGCGACTAACTCCTTCATTGCAGACATCCAAACATCCTCCGTTTATTCACTTGGTTCCACGACGATCGAAAGATCTTCATCGCTCTCGAGCTGGCCAGTGAGGGCGAGCTCTACCGTCACTTGAAGAATGCTGACAACAGTCGCTTCGATGAGCATCGCTCTGCTAAATATACTTATCAGGTCGCTGATGCTCTCAACTACTGCCACGCCAACAACGTTATCCATCGCGATCTGAAGCCTGAGAACATTCTCCTGACGGCGGACGACAACGTGAAGCTCGCTGATTTCGGTTGGTCTGCTCACACGATTTCCAACAACAGAAAGACGATGTGCGGAACTCTCGATTACTTGCCGCCAGAGATGGTGGAAGGCAAGACCTATGACGACTCAATCGATCAGTGGTGCCTGGGCGTTCTCTGCTACGAGTTCTTGGTCGGCAATCCTCCGTTCGAGTCGGACGACAGCGAGAAGACGTACGACAAGATCCGACGCATCGAGGTCCGCTACCCGAAGTTCATGACTCCTGGAGCCCGCGATCTCATCTCGAAGCTGCTGCGTCGTCACGGACTACGAATCTCATTGTCTGATGTCATGCGTCATCCTTGGATCCGCGAGAACATGAAGAAGCCGTTGCGTGAAGCATTCCGCCTGAATCAAATGGAGTAATTAGTTGTTAAGTTTCCTCTGTTTCCTCATGAGAAATTTGTCCTAAGTTCAATAAACATTTTGCAACCTTCAATCGATGCAGTGGTCTGCGTTGCTTCCTGTTTGAGGCCGTCTGAGTTAACAAGAAACACAAACAGACGCCGGAGAAAGCAGACAGGTTCAGGGATGCGGAGCGAAGTTTATTCGACCACTACGAAAGAATTATGCAAATCACAGAAACATTTTCAGCTTTGAGAACATCGACTCGTTGGTTCTTTGAGCTCACGTAACTCCTGCACGAGCCACCGAGCACATTAACATAAATAAGCCGCTCGACTACAAACGCAAGCAAGCGTGTTTGAAGAAAAGTTGAGTCTCATTCAGTTGGTGTTCGCACAAGACCGAGTGAGCTATGAGAGTGCAATTGATTGGTGAGTTTGTGGATAATTGCTCTGGGTGTTTGTGGAAAGTTCTTGAGCTTGAACTTCCTGTTTGTCGATATTGAAGGAAGTTGAGTTTGTAGCTCGACCGCACATTGAAGTTTCTTGTTTTCTCGGCCGATTTTAGGAGCGACTGTTGTCATTATTTTCTCGATTGCGTCATGGGTCGAGGCGCAGAATGAGACGGCTAAAGTCATCACGGATCCCTTCGAGGACGACGAGGATCTGCGGTTCGCTGCTGACACGTTCTGCCGAGAATACACGTTGGGCAATCCGAGGGGCACTCGGATCTCGATTCCGTACAAGCCCGACTGCCGCTTCTGGTGGCAATGCACCACGTATCAGCTGAAGAAGCATGAATGTCAAGGTGGAAACCATAAGCTCGTCTTGCACTACGATCTCTACCTCGATCGTTGCGAAATGGAGAGCGAGCAGAACCCGATAAGATGCGCGTACGCCTTCGACGAAGAAGAAATCATCATGGAGCAGATCATGGGCTACTACAAGAAGCAATTGCCCAGCCAATGATGACTCGCTCGACTGAAACTCATAGCGTAATTGTGTACTTAATAATCCACTCAATAAAACGAACGTCGAATCGAGCTGCGTGCTTTTCTAGACAGCAAAGATTAACAGCGCAAGCAGAAATGCCAGGGCTTGGAACTGGGAAGAAATCGCTCAAGATTTTCGCTGCTTTTATTCTAAGAGCTTTCGAAAGCTTCCAATGAGCTTTTATCAGAAAATTCTAGGAGAAGAATTCACTCAACTCCGAGCCCTGATTTCAGCATCTTAAAAGCATTTTAATGAACTCCAAATATTCATGCACGTCGATCAAACTCGCACTTGACGCAAATATTTACTCGCTGCGACGACGAGGACACGAATTAGCGATCTGAGTGAGCCATAAATATCTCCGCACTTGTTGCAAGGGCTCTCACTGTGTAGGCCGGTTTATCGATCACTAACGCACGTACTCGCTCGCTCTTGCACACATCATGAGCCGCAATCACGACGCGAAACTGTAACATGAACAGGCACAAAGCATAAATCGAGTTGTGCTCGTGTGTTGAGAGCTTTCTTAAGTATGAAGAACCGTCGTCGTCGTCTCGCAAAGAAAAACATACGCCAACGGAATGAGCCAAACGCAGTTTAGTTACAGACCCAAACAGACCTAAAATGAAATCGAGTGTGCAAATCGTTTGTGCAATTGGTGAGTGGAATTCCAATTTGTTCGAGCATGTGACGTTGAGTGATGGGCTCGGAGATTGATTTGCATTTCTCTTTGCCTCGTCAGCACTTTTCGCATTGTTCAGTAGCGTTCTCACCCAGCGTCCGTCTTGCTGGGAGGCTTTGAAGGAAGATCCCGACACCATCGATCAAGTTTACTTCCCCCACGAGAAGAACTGCCAATTCTACTATCAGTGTTCGACTCATGGTTTAGTCAGGTGAGAGTAATCGAATTCAGTCTGATGAGAATAATTTGCTTAACGCGGAAATTGTGGACAGGATGAAGTGCCAATACGGCATGCACTTCGATCGGGAATCTCACCAGTGCGGAAGACCAGACGACGTCGAGTGCTAATCGCATCGCTTAAGCAGCATTCAAGCCCGTCGGGATGATCATTAACTAAATTATCGAGCTATTGTAGTTGCCATTTTTTACTAATTTAATTCGCGAGCCTTTGAATCCCACAACAAAAAATGTTTTCCTCGCTCTTCTGCCATGACATCATCGGAATAATAAACAAAAACCTTATCGAGAAACATAACACAAACTTGTTGATCTGCGCAATTTCTTAGTCTTTTCAGATCGCCTCATTTTAATAACGGCCGAAGATGAAGGTCGACATTGATGCATATTTGTCGCTTGGACGTGTCGCGTTACGACTTTTCGTTCTGCCCGTCGCTCGCCACAGTTGATTACATAAGCTAACCAGGTTACATGCGCCAACCTGATCGATTCCCTAAACCGTCAGTCGATCGGGTAACTCGATATGGTTTTGTTGATATCGCGAAGAACCAGTCAGGCGAGTCGCTCGGTTTGGTGTTTGTGTTATGCACGAGCATCGCGTCTCTCGCACCCACACTCGTCTTCACCTGCTTCCCGAGACCGACGAAAACGGCGATCAATTCCGTGCGTGACTTACGAGACTCAACATGAAGTGGTTGCCTGCAGTTTGCCTGATCGGTGAGAAGGAAATTTGTGGAATTTCGCTAATTTGCTAAACGTGGAAAATGCTTCTCAGTCTTTGCCGCTGCGTTAATCGAACCGCTTGCGGCTGCCGAGCCGGATTGCGTTGCTTTGGCCAACGAGAACCCGCTGAAGATCAGCCGCTACTATCATCCACACGACTCCGACTGCAACAAGTATTTCCAATGCTCGCAGTTCGGCCTGGTCGAAATGCACTGCCCCGAAGGCCTGAACTTCGACAGGAACCTCAACATATGCGGCCGACCTCGTGAGGTGACGTGTTGAATCAACAGTGTTGATGACGCAAGAAAGTTTCTGTGCAATAAAAGTCGCTTGACAAACAAATGAAATTAAAATTTTTCCTGCGAGAAAATGTTGGAGATCACGACGAGAACCAGTCGAGCAAGAAAAGTTCGCTTGCTAGTGTGGAAGGATCGCTCGTTCTCTTCTCCGTCTCCCATCGTCTTCGTATCGAAAACGAAAGTTTCTTCTCGCCGCGAGCTCATCAGTCGCTATCAGTGAACGGAAGTGTAAAGTTTGCAGACATGAAGACAATTTTGCTATTCGGTAAACCTTTGCATATCTGCAGCCGCTTGGTTCCGTGTCTCAAGGTCGGATCGATCATTTCAGTTCTTCTCGTGATTGCGACAGTTTGCGCGCAACAGAAGCCAGATTGCGTCAGCCTCGCCCGTCAAGCTCCAGAGGAAATCTCGAAATATTATTATCACCACGAAAACGACTGCAACAAATATTATCAGTGCGCAGAGTACGGCCTGGTCGAGTTGGAATGCCCAGACGACTTGCACTTCGATCGCAACTTGTACGTGTGCGGCTATCCGCATGAAGTCAACTGCTGATAATCGAGCTCATTACGCGCAGCTTTGTTACGTTCGAAAAGAAATTTGAATAAAATTTGAATGGAAACGAAAATGGGCACGAAAATCAATAAATCAAGTTACACCTCGTTCAATGTGGAGAATGTGGAAAGATCTCAATTACGAGTTGGTTCACGTGTCATTGATATCAATAAAACTTTTATGCGATTTTCTCTCGTCGTAAACGTTTAAACGAACTTTAAGCTCTGGCAAACAATCTTCACAAAAAGCTTGAGAGCTTTAAGCTCGCAGAAAGCCTAAGTCGCAGAAACTGATTTCAAATAAGCTCAACGAAGTTTCATGTAGTGAATCGTATTGAATGAAACTTCTTAAACTTGAATTCAAGTCCTTTGCTTCTCAAGCTTTTTCTCTGATCAGAAATTTCAGGATGTTTGGTTCGAGCTAACGAAAAGCTCAAAAGAAATTATTCTGAAATTTGATCTTTTAGTTTTGCAGCCACAACTCCTTGATTTATTGGTCAGTATGGACAGCTTAACGTTTGTTGATTTCAGTCACAACAACATCGATTATCTAAGCTCAAAGTGAATCTTTTCCAAAGCTTTAAGACCAACTAGTTTGTAGTTTTCAGTAGCGCATAAAATCTGTAAGTGAAATTCAAAATCTGCCGAAGAAAGAAAATTGCGTCACATAATAATTCGAGCTTTCTACTAGTTTCCTAACCGCTTGGAATGTTTCCATATTGACTTCGTTGAACACTCCGTTGAATCCGCGCATATTTTGGCTCATAACAAGAATCGTTTGGACTTCTTTCTGCTGCTCATTGCTCATCAAGTACCAAGGCATTTCGTATATCGCCGCAGACAACATCTCAATCCTTTGAACAACTCTTTCTCCCATCCAGCAAATCAAGAAGAGCTGTGGCATTGTTATTACCAATAAAACATAGACGAGAGCTCCCACTTCGTCGGCAAGTGCCACTGTTGCCATGATCAATCCTGTCATGATCGATTGAATGGTGAAGTCGAAGAGCAAAGTATATTGAATCATTTCTTGGGCTTTTCTTTGCCATTGCATGACTTTGTAGCTCGCAATGACGATTTCCTTCATTTGTTCTTCGACTGGATTTGCTCTCGATGTATCCTCGAATGTCGCTTCCTCTACCGATAGCAAACTCAAATTATCCTTTCGTTCATTAAAAGATGAACATTGCTCAACAAGAAGAATCAGGTCGTCAAGGGCCCAGCAAGAATGGTCCATGACAACAACTACAATCAGCATGAAGCAGCAGTAGACAGGAGCCGCCGCAACCATGAACCAGTCGTGGAAGATGTAGTTGAGCCACCAATTAATGGAGAGAATTTCGTCGAAAGGCAGGAAAATCACTTTGAAGTTGTAGGGCAAGTAAAGTGAGTTAGGCATGAACAACGGCGATGCTGCCATGATAATCATAATGACTACAATGTAAACTAGAAGGGAGAGAGCTCCGATTGATTCAATCTTGGAATATATCATCGAAGTCTTCCAAGCCCAATGCGATCTTCGCTTTGACTCCCTGGTTGAACAGTAGATTAAGAAAAGTCAATTAGCTGAAATGATTTACCGGTCGTCGATGATCCGCTTGATTACAAATTCCATGCTTGAAGAAAGGACAAACGGGGTCAACGCATAGCAGAAGCTTCGAGAGAGGAACACTGAAATATTTCATTGAAAAGATGATCGTGAGATAAACCAAAGATAAACTCACAAACAATTGCCACAACCTCAGCTTTCTCCGATAGACTAATAGAATTCCCACCGGACATTCGTTCAGCGGCGTAGGTGATCGATGAAGCCCACGCAATCAATTGAATGCAAAAGCCAATGACGACGCTGAGGAATAATTTTATCTTATCTAATTGTGTATAAGGAAATAAAGCAAGTCAGGCACCGCATCGCTAACTTTCGCTGATCTTTGTAAGGATTCACCATCCATAAAGCAAAGTTGAGACACTTTTTAAGAAGCTTCACGAAATCACTCGGCATCTTCTTAGATCGCGTTGTCGTAAGGAAATGGAAGCGATTACAAATTGCTTGTGACTTAAGTCAATCGTAGTAAGGATCGTAATTAAGTTTTTGAAATCTCATTACGATAATTTTTTTCTCTAATGACTTTACTTTATGTAAACCAAACATTTGTCTTGAGCCTTTATTAGTCACAATTGATTCAAGTTCGCTTTAGAAAAATCGTAGAATTCAGATATTTTATTCAACAAGCGTGGAACATTGAACAACTAGCAAGAAAACGGGTCAGTTATTCAACGAAACTTTTCGACTCTGGTCACATTTCTTATCTGATGTGATCTGTTGGTGTTCACCTCAAGAAATAACTGGAGCAATAAAAGCAATTAAAATCGACTTATATCACTCGTGATTGCCTGTTAAGGATCGTGATTTATTTATAAGGAAATTAGTCTTTCAAATTTCAACCCCTAATTGCTCATAATTGCTAGAAAGTGTCAGCTTTTCGAGGAAAATTATCTGATGGCGATTCTATTCAATTGTAAGAAAATATTAAATAAATTTCTAGCGTTTCATTGTCGATAAAATTATTCAGTCACGCTTCAACTTTCACTCAAGCAGCAACTGGAACTGAAAACCTTCTGCAGAACTGAAGCCAGGACGTTGACTCGATTATATTAAATCAAATAGTCAACTAGATAATCTTCACTAATTTGCACTTCGTTTTGTTCGAGTTTGGCTTAGCAATTTTGCGTCAACTGAGTTTCTGGCTAATTTAGCGAGTCGACTACTCAACAATGCCGGCGACGGCTAATGATCCTTGTCAGAAAAGTGATATTTTTTCAAACCCTTGAACCAAATCACGATTGTGCGACTCAAATCATCGTCTGAATATTTTTTGAAACAGTTTTCGTTTCACTGCATCGATTTTGATACTCGTGGAATTTCTATTTTCATGATTGGATTGAGTCGAACAATACAAAATAATTAAATTTCACGAGTAATTTCAAGTTCCTAATTTGCTAATTAATTTAATGCTCCACCCCCGTCCTCAAATCATAATAGCTCAAACTAAAATCTAACGATCCAGAACACAACGTCAGCCATGCATGACATCCAGAAGTCGCTATGATACTCGCTCATTAGAACTTTATTGTCAAAAATTTACAATTCGTAAACGACGAGACTAACGAAAACTTATTGAATCGTTTAATTGCTTAATTATCAGAAACCTATGACACTGCTATGCACTGTGAGACTTTAATTCTAGTAAACACTAAACTCTAAGAGGGAGAGATATTTTCCATTCGTGAGTAAGTTTCAGCAACCTCAACTCGTATACGAAACAACATTACAACATTTTGATTAGGCAGATTCGAGATGAGTTCTTGGAGAACATTGGACGGAGTCATGACGAGTCTTAGAAGACGGCGAACACTCATCTGAGAACGAGAAATATGAGAAGGGACGAGACTAAAAGTAAAAGCGAGATTCTCTTCGTTGGTGCTGCGTTGTATTTGCCTTGGCCGCAAGCGGGAGGGCAGACAGGTGTGACAGTCTCGTAGACATGAATGTCAGCTTCGAAGCTTCCGAGTTTGTTCACAGCCTTGCACTTGTAGTCGCCGTACTGCTTGCTATCTAGTGCGATGATCCGCAGCGTTGAGTCGGTGAACTCATCGCCCGAAGGGAAATTCGAGATTTTGTATTTTCTGTTGTCTGAAATTAGGAATTCGTCCTTCACCCAAACGATCTGCGGCGCCGGAAACGCTTCCACGTGACACTCTAGATCCATATCATAATGCCGAGCTTGTCCCACCTTGGGCCTCGGCACTGTGATGACGGGCGAGAACTCGATCTCCAAATTTACATTCCGCCGATCGCCTTTGCCGACTCCATTATCAGCGAAGCAGTAGTAAGTGCCTCGATCCTCCTTGTTGATCGCGTGGATTTTCAAAACATTTCCATTGTGCACACTTCCGCCTAAAACGAAGAATTCGAAATGATGAGAGAGGGTCAGTTAACAAAACCAACTAAGCACAATCGACTTGAGTAATTGCCGTGAAATTATGAAGTGCAATCGAGGGAACTTTGCAGAGTTGGAGAACAGCTAGACTAGCGAACAGCTAGACAAATCATTTGTGATGTGACGGAACTCTCGATCGTCAACGACATTCGCTCTTTCGCATGTTTCCATTTGACCGCCGTAATTATCAATTATTTGTCCAGACATGCAACGTTTCACAGGTCAACAGTTTCATCGTAAATTCTTGTGACATAATCAGATATTTTCAAAGGTTTTCTGCAACTTTTGATCTAACCGAAGCTTTAATTTTATTCGAATTGCAAACTAATTGAACTCGTTTACTGGAGGCTACCAGCTAATTATCGAATTTGTCACAGTAAAAGTGTAACTGGTTTGCGTTAATCGATTAAACAACGGAAGCAACAGCTTTGAGCTCTTGTGACTCAAATTCCTTGAAAGGCTTCAAGCACGTGCTGGTCAATAGACAGATAATAAATCTCCGTCCCACGCTTTCAGTCTCGTTCTAAATTCTATTATTATAATTTATTAGCTCGACGAGCCAGAATATCACATAGCGTATCAAGTGGAAGTCGAGCAAATCTTCAATGGATCGCGTTTGTAAATTCGCGATATTAAATCAATAACTTTCAATTGACGACGCTGTGCCGGGGTGATGGCAATGTTCTCGCTTTAACGCGTTTCGATTTGCTACAAAGACGAAACTAATCGACCGTGCCAATTATGTTAGTCGGTCGCCAATGGAGAAATTCGATCGATAAGCTCGTTTGCCTGAGAATTCGCTTGTTGAACTTTGATAAAAATTGCTGAAGCACCTCGGCGAGGCAAAAACATTATGCGAAATTCCCTTGGAAAATGAAAGATGCAACTCATCAAAAATAAAAACTCGGCACGAGCAAAGATAAGTCGTTGGAAGTCGATGGAAGAATGTCAACAATTCGCAGAATTTTGTCGGTGTGATCGTTCAAGTTGGCAGTTTAAGTTGCAATGAAAAATCGAGGAACGTTTAACTGCAAAAGTCTCGAAATCAGTCGACATTGATGTGATCAGAGCACCGCGAGTCTGCAGTGTAAACAAATTGAGTATCAAATTTCTATTTTTTTAGAAGCTTCGAACAAAGTCGTCGAGAGTTTGCGCAGGAAACAAATTTGCTTTGAACGTTCCACGAAATTCCTGGCCGCTGTCTAAACATTTCTGGCCAAGTCGCTCGTTCTGGTTCAAAGTATTGTTTGACTTATCAAATATTTAAACAAAGCTCGTGGGGATTTCTGAATGAATCACGAGAGAATTTGACGAACGAGCGACTTTACAAATTCAATCGAAAATAAGCTTCAGTTGTTTGATGACGAGCACGTCATCGTGGATCTTCGACATTCCTCTGGAAGCTAAATAAAGATTTGTGTGACAAAAACGTTTCTTCGATTGTGTCAGCGGCCGAGCGTCGTAATTGTTTCAACGAGCGAAATCGTGATAAAAGAAATTTGCCGAAAACGACAATTTTGTAAACTGATGATTGACCTAAAGTTGACGAGTTGAACCTCACCAGTGGGCAGTAATGCGTTGTTCTCGCGACGCCAAACTATTTTGGGCTGAGGATAGCCCGTCGCGTAACACTCCATGTAGACGGACTCGCCCTCCATTGTCACAATCGATTGAGTCGAATTGTCTGTTATCACCGGAGGTCGCCGCACTACTAATCTTGTCGTAGCCGCAATTTTGTTATTCGTCGACATCACCACCTCGCACTGATAAGTTCCCGCGTCTGCCTCTTGCAGATCTTTAATTAACACAATATAAGTCGCCGAGGCTCCATCGTAGAGCAGAGCAAATCTAGATTCTTTGAGAACCAACGAAGTTCCAGTCGATATGTAAATCGGATCGTTTCGAATCGACCCTGCCTTCAGCCAAATCACTGGATAGTCGGTTCCATACTGCACACTGCAAGCTAATTCCACTGTTGCTCCTGCATCAAGCTCTTGATCCTCAGATATATAAGTTATCGAAGGGATTCTTTGCGCGAAGCCGAGCGAGAACGCCGCGGCGAGAAGAACACAAAACGAACCTGCTCGCAGGTTTTCCATTTCAAAACTGAGCCAACATGAGCTGAGTATGATGAGACGAAACCAATATCGCGGGGGGAGCGTTCGTAAGTGATGTATGAGTTCTTCGAATAAATTTAAATCGATCGGGACACTCATTGATTATTTTATTCATTGATGAATCGATCGCACGAGGGAGAAACTATGAAGTGACGTCAGTCGCCATCGATGCGACGCTACACGACCTTGCTCGTTTATACATTTTCAATTGGGGCAGAGCAGAATTTTATTCATGAGAACTTTTCATTGAGAACGACGAACGTCGTCGTGACTGAAGAGCTGGAGTCTCCCTCGTATGGGGTTGCGTGCGAGGGAATTCGATGCGTGCGTGGGAGGAAAACAACGTCAAGGTTAATTAAAGCGAAGGGTGAGTGAGTTGAAGCCCCTGGCTCGGCTTCCCGAAAGTTGTCAGCGTCGGAAAAATGCTCATGACCGTCACAATGTTTACGATCGCGAAGCTCCAGCTCTTTTAATTGAATTGAAGTTCACAAACAGATCGAGTGAAGTCGATCGAGAGAACCATACGAGCAGAGTCACGTCTCGGGTTAAGTCAACTACATAACCGGCAGTAAAAATATTTATCAACAAGCATTAGTCGCGTTTAACAGCGCAACGTCAATTTGTGCCATCAAACGTCTAAGCATGATACCGCACATAAACAACGAGTGCCGCGATCTGTGACGTTCAGCGGGTCGGAAAACGCAATCAGAAGTTTTAATTGATTAATTTCGGGTGGAAGTTTCCCATTCGCAACCAGTAAATTTGTGATCTTATCCGGTGCAGTAATGAGAAGTCGAGTGAATGAGTTAAGTGAATGCAAATCGTTAAACGCAAAACAATTAATCTTCCCATTAATTAACGCATTCATGTGTGAATCGCTTATCTTGATGGAATCACGACGAAAAGCGACGAGTTCTCCAATGAGAAATATCTTGATTCGCTGTAAGTACACGCCGCATTGATTTCTCACAGACAAAATAATGAAATCGTCAGGGAAACGATCAGACAGAAAATATATATCGCGTGGTCCGTCATGGATTTCCCTGACTGCCTGAGTGTTTCACACGTTAACTCTTGAATGTGTTGTTGATTTGAAAGCTAAAAGTTTTAGCTGTCTGATATTTGGTTGATATGAAACGCGTGGAGCTTTTGTATCAACTCACGCAAAGCTTTTGTATCGGTCAAAAGCTCAAACCTGAAAGCTTTCGATTTTGTGCTTCAACAGAAATCAATTTTATTTCCATCGAACATTTAAATGTTCAGGATTACAATAGTTGATGATGGTGAAGCTTACTCTAATTCAGAAGCTAAGCATTTGATCAATGACAGCTGAAGCTGCATCGTTGCGAATAACGTTTCTACATAATTCTTCACTTTCTCCTGAACTTTTCCAATCGCCTAGATGTCTTTCCCGTTTACCAATGAAAGATTAAATTTGTTTGTTTTCTTTTTATTAAAATGTAATGTTTCGTTCGACATTTGTGCAACAAGTTGCACCTACAAAATTGATTAAAACTTTCTTGTAAAATTTTACTTCCTAAATGTGCAAAAGGCTTACAAAATTTTTGATATTCGGATATGTTTGAGATTCGACCAAGGCACTTTAAACCATAAAAGCTACGTTGAGATGATCCTTCTGGACGGAATGGATTCGCATTGAGTTGTTTGTTAAAAGATTTCTATCGCTAAGTGGATTTGTCGGCTTATTTCTTAAAGAACACGATGATCGTGGCAAGGAGAATCACGCAAAGCGTGGCCGTGACGGTTGATCCGCTGATTGACTTACTAGCGCTGTAATGAGCTTGTCCGCAAGCGGGAGGACAAACTGGGATGACAGTTTCGAAGAGATGAATCTTCGCTTCGTCTTGTCCCAACTTATTAACAGCTTTGCATTTGTAGTCGCCGTATTGACGCTTCTCGATTGTGATGATGCGGAGAGTGGAGTCAGTGAACTCGTCAGCTGTGGCGAAGTGCGAAATGCTGTAATGTTGATTGTTGGACAGGATGATGTCGTCCTTGACCCAAATGATTGCCGGCGGAGGATAAGCTTCGATGTGGCACTCGATGTCCATGTCGTATTGAAGCGCCTGACCAAGACGAGGGCGAGGCGCTGTGATGACTGGCGAGAACTCGACTTCCAAGTTGATATTACGACGATCGCCGCGGCTAACTCCGTTGTCGGCGACGCAGTAATACGTGCCGCGATCTTCCTTACGTACCGACGTTACCTTCAAGATGTTGCCGTTGTAAGTACTTCCACCTAAAACATAGCAGCATTAGCAGATTGATCTTGTTATGTCCAGTTGCATCTCCGAGTTAATTTCATTTGCTTGTGTTGGTTGCGACGCTGTGAATCATCAGCTGATAAATGCGCAAGTTTCTCCGGAGAACTGCTAGTGTTCTGGGAAAGCTATGACTCACCTGTTGGCAGCAAAGCATTGTTTTCACGTCTCCAGATGATCGTTGGCGTTGGATAGCCCGTGGCGTAGCACTCGGCTTGGACTGCTTGACCTTCGGATGCGACGATCGATTGGGTTGAGTTATCAGAGATGATTGGTGGGCGTCTCACTGACAATTCGACTTCGGCTGTGATCTTGTTGTTGACCGAAAGCACGACCTCGCACTGATAAGTTCCCGAGTCCGTCTCCTGGATGTCTTTGATCTGCAGAGTGTAAGTCGCCGAAGCTCCGTCGAATCTCAGCGCGAAACGAGAATCCTTGATGACCAACGACGATCCGGTTGACAAGAAGACGTAATCAGCGTGGCTCCTGCCCGTCTTAATCCAGACAACTGTATATTCCCTCGCGTACTGCACACTGCAATCCAACTCCACAGTTCCTCCGATATCTTTGATTTGTTCCTGCGAAATGTAGCTGATCGACGGAGTCCTTTGGCCGTTGCAGCTTCCCCACAACAATGCGCCCAATAAAACACAACTTAACGCGAGATAATTCATTTTAAAACGAGGAATGAATTCGAGTTTTTAAAGGGTGGAGTAAAATCGCACGATTCGAAACAAAGCGTCAAAAGTGACTCGTGTTTCATATGAATTCATCTTATTATAGCAAAACGCGGCAAATTTTTCGAAAACTTTTCGAATCTCCGAATGTTTATTTACAAAAATTTCCAAGGCGCATGAAACTTTAAGTTCATTGTTTCTTTTGCAAAGTTATTCTAAATATTTCTGATCTTTCCACTGTGAATAAATGTCACATCATAGCATAGTCTTACACCCGAACAACTAGCAGAACTGTCAAGATGCAAGAGCGTTTGGTGATCAACGCGAACGACGACGAGGTGAAGATTCTAATAATATTTTGGTCACTCTAACTCAATTGGCTTCCGATCGATAGATTCAGGAGATACCAGAAGCGCCAGTCTTCAATCGCACGAGACCAGTAAAGCCGAAATCAAAATATGAGGTGCGCACAACGTTGTCATATCAAGTTCACGATAACCCAGTTCATTACTTTATTGCAGAGTCTCGATTACGACGTTTGCGAGAATCAGCTGTGGGTGAAGGAGCAAGTTGGCAAGGACTTTCCGACAATCCGCAAGGATTTTGCGCGCTGGATCATCTCGCTGCTCGTGGGCTTCCTAACCGCTTTGACTGGATGTTTCATCGCTATCAGCATCGAGGAAATTTCTTATTATAAATACAGCTATTTACAGAAGGGTGAGATTAGCTTAGTCATCGCTCACTTATCAGCAATTGCAACCGTTTATTTTATTCCAGCTGTAAAGGAGAACATCGTGCATGGCGACTTGGTGATGCCGTACATCTTTTACGTCTTGACGAATGTGTTGCCGGTTATTTTGGGATCTGTTCTTGTTACTTACGTTGAACCTGTCGCCGCGGGCTCGGGGATTCCGGCAGTGAAGTGTTATCTGAATGGCATCAAGATCCCGAAGGTTGTTCGACTGAAGACGCTGGTTGTGAAGGCTGTCGGAGTGATAACTTCAGTCGTTGGAGGGTTGGCCGGAGGCAAAGAAGGCCCAATGGTTCATTGTGGCGCTGTCATAGCCGCTGGAATATCGCAGGGAAAGTCTTCATCGTTCGACAAGGACTTTGGCGTCTTCAGATACTTCAGAGACGACCACGAGAAGCGAGACTTTGTTGTTGGCGGAGCTTCGGCTGGTGTTGCTGCGGCTTTCGGCGTAAGTTCAACTGATCGAGCGTCAATTTTTTTTCTAATAACTCGTTACAGGCTCCAATTGGCGGTCTTCTGTTCGCACTCGAGGAAGCTGCAAGCTTTTGGAATCAGTCGCTCATTTGGCGAACATTCTTCGCCTCGGTCGTCAGCTCGTTCACACTCAACTTGGTTCTGTCAGCTTATCATGGACTTGAGAACTTCACATATCACGGCTTGTTTAACTTGGGAGAGTTCGAAGCTTTGCCGTTCGAATATTACGAGTTGCCGATTTACATCTTGATGGGAATCGTCGGCGGCCTTTCTGGCGCTCTCTGGATCTCGCTCAACAACAAATTGAACAAGTTCCGAAGCAGTTTCATCAAGCACAATTGGGTGAAAGTCGTTGAAGCAGTTCTAGTCGCCACCATCACCAGCACTCTTGGCTGCTTCATGATGTACTTGCTGAATGACTGCCGCCCACTTGGCAACGATCCAACTTTGACGCCCGTTCAGTTATTCTGCGAGGACAACGAGTACAACGCGGCAGCAGCTCTTTGGTTTCAAACCCCGGAGTCGTCAGTGAAATCGCTTTTCCACGACCCACCAGGCTCTCATCAGATCGTCACTCTCCTCGTCTTCGTGCCAATCTACTTCTATCTGTCAAACATCACGTACGGCTTGAATGTATCGCTGGGAATTTTCATTCCTTGTCTCTTGACCGGTGCAGCTTGGGGTAGATTGACCGCCTCGTTCCTAGCTCTCGCCTTCCCTGGGATAAAATTCATCAATCCTGGAAAATACGCTTTGATTGGAGCAGCTGCACAACTTGGTGGCACCGTTCGAATGACAATTAGCTTAGCTGTCATTATCATAGAAACCACCGGCAACATTTGGTTCGCTCTCCCGATCATCGTGACTCTAACAAGTGCGAAGTGGATGGGCGATTACTTCAACGAGGGAATTTACGATACGCAAATCAAGCAGAGCAAAGTTCCAATTCTTCCTTGGCACGCGCCGCTGAAGATTCACAACAAGAAGGCTGAAAGCATCATGAGCCAGCAAGTTATTTGCGTCCGAATGAAGGAGAGCGTCGAGTACATTATTCATATTCTTCTCAATACGACGTTCAACGGGTTTCCTGTAGTTGACGAAGTGGACGAACAAAAGCGCGAGCAGGGAAGACTCCGAGGCTTCATCTTGCGCTCACAGCTCGTCATCATCCTCAAGCGATCATGCTTCGTGGAGACGCAGCGCTTCTGGGAGTCGGAAGTTTCGATCGAGACGTTCCGCAACGAGTACCCGCGATTCCCGTCAATCAAAGACATTCCGATTATTCGCTACAAAGCCGACCAGAAGTGCACCATCGACTTCAAGATCTTCATGAACCCCTCGCCATACACAGTCAATCAACTCACGTCGATTCCTCGAATCTTCATGCTCTTCCGCGCGCTCGGCTTGCGTCATCTCGTAGTCGTCGATGCTGACAATCACGTCGCCGGAATCATTACGCGTAAAGACTTTCTCAAATAGGTCAAACTTCTCTCTGCAAGCTCTGCGAACCAAAAATTTATAAAGTTTCGATAAGCGCCAGGTGATTGCTTGGACTGAACTAGATTCACATCGTATTACATGAATAGAAACGATTTATTGATATTTTTTATATAACGAACGAGACAAAAAAGAATTAATCGTAGTTACAACTCTCGGCTTTTGATTACAAGCTTCCCGAATCCATTTTCAGAGCGCCGTAGATTTCATTTGTGATTCTTAAAATTATCAGCTCGGAAGTGAAGTAATTTTTCAAGCTGAAGGACTCCAGCGACGACCCGTCGGCAATCGTGTAGTCAATTCGATCGGCGGCTTCGTTTTCAATCGACTCTGGTGGGAGCTTCGAGAACTCCGGCTTGATGAGTGGCTCGATTCGTTGAGCAATTGGATCCAAACGATGGACGACGTTTAAGAACTTTTTGCACTTCAGCGACTCCGAGTGGTTCAACAGTTTGGCTGCGTTTCTTATCGTCAGTAGATTCGACGGCATTCCAAAGGCGTAAAAGCTCGACACATTAAAATTTAATCTCCAGAAGCCGGCAGAGGCTGCGTCCTGATTCAGGAGAAGGTCAAACAGGAACAACGCTTCGAACGATGTTGCGATTAGAGAGAATTCTCCTTTGAAGTTCGAGTTGCGCTGCACGAATTTCGAGACTAACTCGTTCAAGCTGAAGACGAGATGGTCCATGATTTTCTGTTGAAAGAGAAATTAGAGAAAATTGATTGGGATTTTCAAAAGCTCGACGAACCTGATAATAATTCTGATTGGAGTAGAAAGCAGTTTTCATGATTGCGTCTTGATAAGTCGACGACTTCATCAGGTCAGCGTTGCCGCCAGGCGCATCTTCAATCACCGCGTTCGTCTCCTTCATCTTGAGCACGTCGACAGAGTTGAGTTTTATCGGCAACACCTCCAGCCTCCCAACTTGTCCGCAGTCGTAAGCTTCGCTGTAATAGTGCATAATCGTTTCCATGCATTTCGATCGGAGCTCGTCAGCTGTGTCAACAAATTATTGTAATGAGGCGATTAAGCGAGACAACAAAATGTATAATTAACTTACCGCTGTCGTCAATCTTGTCCCCGAAATTGCTAACAGATATGAGCAGGTGATCGATTGGAGCTTCTTCTCCGTCATCGATAACAAATTCGTCGACGCCTCGTTTCACAATCAGCGTTTGCCCCAACTGATGATATTCAATGTTGGCCGCATCGACGAGCGTGAGATAATCCTCGGTGTTCGGAATCGTCAGCCGGAGGTTCCAGGTGTTGCTCGTCACCGCCTTTTCGTATTCGATTTCCATGAACTCCGCGGTGGCCTCGTCGAAAGGAATGAGATTAGTTTCACATCCTGAAGGGTTCTTGTAGAACCAGGAGCAGCGACGAACAGCATTCGATCCACTCAACCAGTAGACTGGCAAACGTCTTCGATCCTTCAAGTTGACTTCGAACCTTCCGCCATCTGTGACAACGACTTCGGTGCCGCTCGCGTGAGCTTCGTCCAAAGCTAACGAGTCTGACATGGCGAACGGATGCCAGTAAAGATTTTGATAAAACCAATGGCGATAGACGGAGCGGTAGCTCTTCGAAAGCGACGGCGCTGGTGACGACGTCGATCGGATGCTGCTTGCCTGCTCGTCGAGGAACTTCGGCACGAGCGATTCAAACTGAACGGGCTTTGGCGCCAAGCTGGCATCCAGTTCAGATGTAGCGAAGAGGCTGAGAGTGCTTCCGACGTTCCCTGACATCATGCTCAGGCTGTCGAGTTTGTCAGCAAAGTCGTTCGTGATCTCTGAAGCTTGAACTGACATGCTATTGAACGAGGCAACGCTTTGTGTGTCGTCGTTCACTTTGAGATGATCGATGGAATTTCTTGGTGGAACGTTTGAGAAGAAATTGGTGACCGCTGATTTGTCTGCTTCCGATTCATTTAACGTCGCAGCTGATGGAGCTGAAGGTTCTGGTTGGAAGAAGTTAATGACTGGAGAGTCAGCGGACTCTGCTGCATGAAACGATGGGGGAGATTGGAAGAAATTAGCAGCAGACAAAAAGCTGTCGTTTTCAGGAACATTGAGGTCTGATTTTCTGCTCACTGGTGGAGGTTTGAACGCCTCGTCTTCCTTCGGTTGTTGCATTGGAGGTCTTGTTGGATCAAAGAACAAACTAGTTGCAGGCTGAGCGATTCCTTGTGACGGTGGCTGGAACAGAATCGGAGTGTCTTGTTGTGAGGCTTTGATTGGAGTCGACGAAACTTGATTGAAGATGTCAGCGTTCGGAGGCGTCGCAGTGGGAAGAGGACGAGTGCCAAACGCTACTTGCTGAGGTGGTTGGAAGAAGTCAGATGCCGGTAAAGGTGGAACGCTGCCGTTGTAAACTTGCTGGAAATTTCCCGACGGCAGAGGCGGAATCGATGGCGGTCTCGATGGAATTTTCTGCTGTTCATTTCCTGGTTCGAAGTTTAAATTGATTTGGCTTGGTGGCGGAGGCATAGAAACTGTTGGTTGTTGCAGCTGAGCTCCGTTTTGATTCATGAAGTTCGATTGTTGGAATTGCAATGGGTTCTGACTAAAGAAGTTCGCATGATCTGGCATCGGTGGCATTGCTGCTGGCTGAGCATTTGCACTTTCACTCGTCTGTCGAGTTTTGTACAGTCCAACGCCACGAGATATTCTGCTGCTGCTGTACGGATTCTTCGGCTTCCCGTCGTCACCCTGAGCGGCCTTAAACATTTCTGAAGCTTGCACAGGATTGAAGAACGTTGGCGGTGGACAATTGACTTCAGTCGAGCTCACTTCGCTCTTCGGTAGTTCATTGAATGGACTTTGATTCGATACAACGGGAGCTTGCATCGGAGGATTCGGAATCGATGAAAACCCTGGAGTCGAGGGTGGTCCAATCGTCATAGAATTGAAAGCGGTAACGGGCGGCGCATTAATAAAGGGCTCGGGCCTTGGTGCAGGCTGATCGTCTGCTCTAGGCTGCGCGAAAGGCGTCGTGTTGAATTGTTGGGGATTAAAGAAGTTGACAGGCTGCTGTGGCAGTTGAGGTGGCTGCTGCTGTTGTGTTGGTTGCGGTGGCATTGCACCAACGAAAGCGTCAGGTTGTGCGACGAAGAAATTAGTCGGCGGAGCTTGATCAAAGTTCGAAGTCATCACGCTAAAGCCTTCGTTTTGATTGAAACTCGTGTTATCATAGCTTGAAGTCGGTTCAGCAGAGCCGAACAAGCTTTTCGTCGATGGAATTTTCTCGAGCAGCTGAGAAGGCAACAGCGAAGTCAAAGAGAATTTATTCGTCTTCTCTGGTTCTCGTGATTGAGTTGCAAAAGCATCAGTGACAGGCAACGGTTGATATTGATCTTGATAATGGTTGATCGGCTCTTGCTGAACCGGCTGAGGCGGCATGGGAGGCATGATCGGATTTGGAGCACCGAAATGTTGAGCGTTCTGCGGCTGTTGATTGGAGCTCAATCCCGGAATGTGAGCGTAAGTTTTCTTTTTGTTCCCGCCCAGCCTAAATGTGTTGTTAGTCGCTGGTTCAACCGTGAGCTTCTTGAACAGCGAATCGTCTGTCGGTGAGAAGAATGATGGCGCTGGGGCGTTCGGATCGAAGCTTGCAGCGTAGCCAGAGGGATTCGGAGGCTGTTGCATTGACGGCATAAGTGCCGGAGCTGCCATTTGCTGTTGCTCGAGATTCGATCCGGAACCTTTGATTATACTCGAAAACGTCGAGAAGACCGTCGAAGCTGCATTCGGAAGCTGAGCTAAAGCCGCAGATATCGGATTTAAATTTGCATCAGTTTGCTGTTGATCTTGATTCAAGTCCAAGGTCGGTGCGGACGAAGCGTTTTGCAAATTGCCCATGGAATCGAGTTCCGCGAGGGGGCTATAGAAGCTTGTCGGCTCGAGCTGTTGGCTTGCGGTGTCTGACGTTCCATCGCGGTCCAAGCTAACGTCGCTGAAGTTGTCAGTGTCGCTTATTGCGGATGCTCCGATCGTAAACACGGGCTTCTCTGTAAAGAGAAATAAAGATTTTATTGACTTGGTTGATCGGATTTTCGTGCTTCTATCTGATTTATGCGCTCGAGTTACGACGCCAATTATGCAATTTGAATTTTAACGATCGCGATCATTGCGAAGTTCAAAGCAAACACCTTACGAAACCGTTTATTCTCTCACAATGTCAATGTTGAATCAAATCATTTTCTTAATTCTCCGCTACTCGAATGGCAATTGAGTTGAGCGACACGTCACGGAATGCCATCGCGGAGAATATTGATTACGTGTGCTCGCTCACAACAAGGAGGCAGAGCACGCTAAACAAAGAAGCCCACAAATTGTGGACATAAAACATTTATTGCGAGTTGATGTTGTCTTTACGGGACTCGACGAGCATTTTTAAGCAGTTCCTGCTCGTAACCTTGAGCCGCAAACGTCGATACATCGAGGCGAGAAGTCTACGGAAAGTTAATAAATAACTGCGTTACGATTGCGATGAGTTCATTCGGCTCAATGCAGGTCAATAAATGAATTAATGATAACCGGTGGCTTCCTCATCGTGGAAGTCGCAGCAGCGTCCGAATGTGATACCGAATACATTAACCACACGTTGACCATCAAATATTGAACGAGAAAGGGAGAGAGACACGAGCCCAGAAAGGCGAGTCGCATCATCGCTTTGCATTTTGTCATTCGAATTATGTAAAGAGCGATGCCTTTACTGCCGTAACAAGCGTGATCGATGGCAACAGCCCCGAAATGTAAGCTCCATAAATCGTTGAAATGTGCCAAATGCAATTTTCCATCGTCACAAACTCGCTCGAGTGCTCCCGCGACATTCCTTTTTATTGGCACTCAACACGATGCGCTTTATTTGTGGTCAACAGCAAAGCTGACGCTCGTCGACAATGTGTTTTCGAGCCGGAATCGCGGAATAAATTTTGTTAGCACAGTTCTCGCCAGCTTTATGGGCTCGAGCGATGACATTCATTGTGCATTTTGTCGAAAAAAGGAGTCGCAACATAAATGCAATGCAGATGATTCATCGCTTCGCTCCCGAAGGAAGACGACTTGGCCCGTTGGTTCCAGTTTGAAGCAGCATTCCGCACAAGTCAGGTTGTTAATGATGATGATGTTCAACTCTGTATGGGCAAAAACATTAATCAACCAAAAACAAAGCGAAACAACGAAGCGAAAATGTTCCCGAAATGTGAGAAAGGCACGAGAATGAGAACATTAAGGTAACATCAGGCCCCTTTGCTCTCGATTGTGTTATATGCGAACTGAGGAATTTCTGGTATTTCATAGGATCAGTCAGTCGATGGTATCACGTGAGTTTGACGCTTCAGATCCACCTGGAGATTCTCAACCAGCTCGACAGTTCATCGTCCACCTCGGGAGATTCGCAACTATCAAAGGTTTCACGCGTAAACTGCCGGCACGTGACTCCACAACGCGATCGATCCTCGCAAGAATTTTTCAGATTTTTATTCTTTTCCAAATGGAATTCCAGCTTTTTTCCTCTTCGTTGTTATTGCTTGCTTTTTTTCGGTTGGTTCATTATGTTTCTTTTGCCATAATAAGATGGAATTCCTTTCCTTTTTCCCCGCATTCCTTTCGTGCCCGCAGCCGAGCATCCAGCAGCACGAGATAAACAGCACTTTTGTTATGCTGTCCAAACACACGAAAATCAGACACGAGAGAAAAAGGAACAAATCTTTAGCGTTCGCCATGAGTCAGCAACAGCTATTGAAAAGCATTCCTTTCTCGATTGTTTCGACACTTGGCTCTCGCTGCTTTCAATTTCAATTTGAGAATTTCGTGAAATTCCACAACATAATCGATCGCTTTACAAAATCATAAGCCCGACAGAGATTTCTATCGTAGCTGTTTGGCATCGCATGCGGTAAAATATTTGAATTGCCACGAAACATCGGCAGCAATCGCAGTGTCCTTGATCTCATCATCATCTTCGATTCAAGCATTTAAGCCGTGAGAGAAAAAAAGCTAAGTGAATTCAATTAATAAACATTCGCTTGACAGCTGGAATGAAGCTCCCATACTTGAGCTAGTGCAACTGGTGGCGCATGACATCACCTCGAAACGTTTGCGATGTCAAATGTGATTGTGACAACATTGTAAGAAGATCAGCACCACTCAAGCTGCAGATGCATTAATTGGCTCGACCCATCGCCGCGGGGCTTCGGAGCGAATGAAAGAAGCCGAGAAACGAATTCAGTAGCAGGACGCACGATAAATAATTGCAACGGTCACCAGGGAAGCCGCGATAAATTATTTTCACCGCTCGCCGATCATAAAACCGATCGAAACAATGTGATTACTGTCTCTGCTCAATCATTGCTCTCACCGATAAATAACAGCGGCGAATGCCCGAAAGAAGATGGAAAAACGTGAGTAAACTCACTCGGATTGCTCAGGAATGTGAAGTAGCGCAGGAATTTCAATGAAACCAAATAATTTGAATTTTTCTCTTGCCATGCTCGAGCGGCTATGTAATCCGAAAAAAAAAACTTCGTGGTCAGCGAGGACTCGCAAAGCTCGCGTGAGTCCGGAAAGCAACAACTACTCGGTGTGGTCAAGAGACACGAGAAATTGAGAAAAAGCGAATCGTGGCCAAAGGTTCCGTGTGTTTGTGGGCTCGCAGTTCTCTTCGCATTCTCCTTTGAAAGCTTTGCCGTTCAATTGTCTGTCTCCCCAAACCCCAACACACATGCTTCCAACTCATATTTTTCTTCTCTGTTGTGTCTTTCCCACAAACGTCTCACTCACTTCGCTTTCAGTTTCATTTTATATGTTGAACATGCAAGAAGCAAAGTTCAGGTAAAGCGCGAACTCCGTCAAGTTTTTTTGTGCTGCGTTTCTCTCGCTCAACGACCAACCAGACATAGTGACGATTGCATAAAATTTTCATTTAATAAACGTGATAATTTATGATCATTACGAACGCGTCGAGTTACACGCTGCTTAACATTCTAATTTTTGTATGGCACGCTTGCAAGGCGTCGTGGCAATTCTGGCCAAAGCTCCGGTCGACTCGAAAATGTTTAAAGGTGTTTTATCCATTCATCTTTCCCAAGGAAAAACTAATAACTTCGCGCAGTGAAACGCAAATCACTTTGCTGCTCTCGCTCTCTTAGCACCGTCGATCATTTGGCATGCTTCGCCTGTTTCGAGAGCAAATAAAACTTCGGGCGCAAAGTCGCTTTGGAATTAAATAATTAACAAAGCTCCAACACTCCGAAAAAAATATAAAGCAAGCTCGCAATTTGCAAACCGGTGTATAAACTGATAATTTAAGCGTGTGATGTGAGAGGAAAAGGTCTCAATAATATTGAGAAAAGCGCTTTTTATTGTGAAGGAAACTAGTCGAGAAGGAGGAATTCGCTCCATGTCGCCGAAGTTTGGAAGAAATTAAGACGAGTGTTGAAACCACTACAACCGGCGAAAGATTAATCAACTCTCGTATTCGATATTCGGCGAATTATATAATCGGCACGAAAGAGTTTGGTGGTGAGAAGAGACGTTTGAAAGAGGAGAAGTCATTGGAACGATTCGGGTGTCAGTCAAGTTTTCGGGTTCTTATCGCATGCGAAGCGTGTTCAGCTTGGTCAGCGGTTTATTGTTTTCGCATCTGCAGGCGAAGGCCTCAAAGTCGACTCGAGAGAACAACATTTTATCCAGCAAATTCCACTTTAAGCACCGGATTAAATCTCCGTTAACGATCGTCACTCGCTGATTGTTTTTGCTGCTTGATTTGCGTTCGCAGCTTCGTTAAGAATCTTTCACAACAAAGTAAGACGTAATCGACTTTTTAAGTTTTCGGTCCGCGCGGTGAGAAAAACGCAAAAGCTTTGCAAACATTAGCTGAAGAAATTCGCGAGTGATTTTGAAACGCTGGCAGAAAAAAGCGATCGCAAGAGCGAGACTCGACGATAACGAAACTCCACTTGAAGTTTACTTGTAACAGCTCGCTCGCGCACAGCTGATAATCGATCTATCAATGTCGAAACAATGGTCCAGAGCTCACTCTGCTCTCGACATCACATGACTTCTTGTCGTCGTCGCGCTGCCTGTGAAACTGTTCGAAGCGAATCGCGAGTGTGAATTGGAATTATTGAAGGCAAAGCTGTGAAAAGGTTCTCGCAAACTAATTTGACAAAGTGCAAACTCGAACGGCGTCGTCGAGCAATAACATGGCATTCATAACTCGTCACGGACAATTCAAATGTTCCCCCCGAAAGAAAGAAATTTTATAAGAAAACAAAAAGACGAAACATTCGTCGGTTGTTTGTAGAAGAAACTTGTCATCGAGCAAGCAAACGAGTTGTAGCGAATATTTTGCTAAGTTGACTGAAGCGGCGAGACGACAATCGAATGGAGTTCATTAAAAAGTTTGCCTTTATCTCGTTGCAGTGATGATAAAAGTCTTCAGGATCGAGAATTCGACGAACGTAAAAATTAAGATTGTGGTTTGAGACAATTTTCTTGATACAACCGAAGATCGACGTGAAGTGAAGCAAAACACAGCGAGAGAAATATGAAAGGATCGATATTTATTATATTTTTGATGTTGCAATGGACGAGGCCAGGCTGCGGAAACGAGGAACCTCTGGTCGGGTTCAGTAACAAGTACATGGAGATGAGATTTGAAGACAGTGACGGCTCGCTCGAGGAGCTCACAACGACTGGCTACGAAGTTAGAACCGAAATCAACCCACCGACAGCTTCAACGCTGGAAGAGCTCGTGTCGTCACAAGTTCCACTGTTTACGAAGCTCGTGAGCTCTGAGCCAACAGAGCAGCCAGAAGTATTTACAGAGCCTGCGATTGTAGCGAGCGACACTTTGGAAGAAGAACAGTTTGAAATTCCTATGAGACAGATGAACTCAAAAGCAATCAAGCCGCGTCTTCTTGAAACGAAAACAGATGACATCATCTCGAAGTCAGAGCATAAAGACGACGAAACACTGGAAATTTTGACGGAGGACGACACAACGCCGATTGCTGAACTCGACGCGGAAATCAACGACACAAATATTGATACAGGCGACGAGGAAACAACAATTCAGCCGCCCACATCCAAGAAGCCAAAAAAGATTGAGATCTACAAGACACGGCCGAACGAGCTTCTGAGGCATTACGTCGAGGACAGCCACCTAAGATCGCCAATCGCCGCTCTAATCGATAAGAAGTCGAATCCTCTTTCGAAGGCGAAGAGGCTTTGGAAAGCCGCGCTTAAACCGAATTCATTGCTAGACATAATGGTCGTTTCATACGACTCAGAAGGTGTGTAATCAATCTCGTCCAAGAGCGACACTAAAGCTATTCATTACAGGCATTAAAAGCACGTACAACCTGACGAACACTCGCGCAATGATGGCAACATTGGACCGGGTCAGGGAGGAGAACGTCACGACGCAAGAGAGCAAAACATATTACAGTATCATTAGAACCGGTCAATTAATTCCCTACGACAGTGCGATTTTCTTATCGACCGATAAGCTTCCTAATGATACGGAACATCAACAGCCCGCCTCGATGATTTTGCTCAAGAAAAGAATTCGCGTGAGTGCAGCGAAGATTATCCTTTCTCCGCAGAGATTAAATCAGATTATTCGACAGCTTTACTTGATCATTTTTGATGAGAAACATCACGTCGTTAATGCAAATTCGACGACAGCTGTGAGGCAAACTGGATTCTTAGGTCAGCTGGCATTGAGGACCGGAGGCGATGTCATTTATGTTCCTAACCATGCTTTCCGCCCCGACGGCGAAATGGGATTGGTAAGACAGCTAATTACCCGAAAGGAGTCCGACGGCTTAACGCTTCTTTCAGATAACGCTCGTCGTGGGCAACCGGCTGAAGCCAATCGACTCGGAGCTGCGGGAAGTGTACGAGAATGAGCTTAAGAACGACAGCGCCGACGTCGTGGGCGAGAACAACGAGGAAACGACTTCCATCTGAACTAGATTTCGACAATGTTATGTTTGCTTCCTTTGTCAGGAGAGAGTTTTCGCAATTATTAATTTGAATGAGTACAAAACGAGAGAAGAAGAAAAATAAAACTTGGAAAATGACAACAACAAAACGAGACTTGGCCTGGTTTACTTACCAGCTGCAGTCAACACAATTCCACTGCCAGTGAACTCCTCGAAGCCTCCCATCACTGCACTGCTCAGCAGAGGATTCTTGTTCTTGCTCGCTTGACTTGGATTCATCTTATCACTCCGAACAAATCACGATTAAAATATCAGCCACGTTGGCGCTTTGATTTCAGCTTCCACTGCTAAATCACTCGAGCTGACTCACAGTTTATCTCACAAAGTTCAATATAAAGCTTAGTTTAAGTCGGGAAAGCGCGTAAATTCGATGTTGTGCTTGAAATTTCCAAGTTAAATTTGGTAAACACGTAAACTGAACGAAGGAATATTGAGAGTCGTTCAAGTGTTACGCATCAGTTGGGGGAGGAAGATTGAGGATTAAACGAAATGAGATTGTGAAGATTGCCGCGCAATCGAGCAGGTTCTAGTGTCTAGTTTGAGTCAAAATATTAAGTGGAAAATTCCCAGAGGAACTAAAAATTTAAAAAGCGGGAAAAAGAAAAACTTGGCGCATGTGAAATTTCAGCATTTTCACAAACTTTGCTAAGTCCAACCAGGAAAATTTTCCTCTTCAAATCTACAATTATCCCGTGTCGAATTAGGAGGCGAAATTAATTTTCTACGTAGTGAATGAACGTCTCAAAGTTAACGACTAAATTTCGAATTTGCATTTGAAAATAAAAAGCTCGTTTATTTATTAAAATGAGAATTTAGCTCGAGGAGGTTTCGCCTTTCTCCTTGTAGACGATAATTCCTTTCTCGATCAAGTCTGGCACTTCGACAGCGAGCCATGGTGCCAGTCCGAGAGCCATTGCATGAGCGATGCCAAACTTGGGGACGTTTCTCGACCAAAGCGGTTTAAAATGCTCAGTTAAACATATTCGACCACCGCGATACATTTTCGCTGTCTTGCCGTCGAGCTCGGGTAGCGCAATTTCCGGTGCTGTCGTTGGATAAGTCACAGGGATCTGAAACAAGAAATTTTAAGCCTTAAATTCTAAGCAAATCGTGCCACAGCTTCTCACATCAAACTCCACGTCAAACTCGTATTTCAACAAGTTATGCATGTACCAACACTTCCCGAACCACTTGGTGCCCTCCTTGTTGGACTCCAATCTGAACCAATCCGAGTCGGAAGCTTTGTTCGATTGAACATACTGCAATCAAGTGAGTAATCAGCGAAAACAAAATTCAATTAGAAAGCGGAATTACCTTGATCAAAGCCATCAATTCCTCCTTGAGCCGCTGAACCCACAGCTCCTTATCGCGTGGCGATGCTCTCGTCTGCAGCAGCGGAATGCTCTGGAGCTGTCTCTTCGTTCCTTCGTCGACCATCGTGATTCAAATAAATAAATGTTTACTCGAGCGCTGACGGAGAAGTTCGAATTCTCTTCGAAGCTTTCGCAAAGACCAAGAATTACAAAACGCAGAGATCCGAAGCAGAGCAGTGAGATGAGCCCGATCGGCTGCTTCCTTCTGGGGTAAACCAGGGAAGTTGTGCTGGCAAAGTGGGAAAAATACTTGAGGTTGAGCCAACAGAAACCTTTTTTATTTCTGCTTCGGATCTAGATAGATTAGCCACGACCTAAGTCATGACTGAGATTCTGGAGTTTCTAGGAAGCTTGTCAGGCATTCCGGGGAAACTCAAACACCCACAGCTATCGTCCAGACCTCTTGCGAGAACCCGAAACCAGAGGCTTCGGATCTATGCGATTGTAATTCATGCAATTACCCAAGGCTCACAGCTGATTGTTGTCAGTTCACTCAGTTCACTCGGCGTAAGAAGACGTGCTCGAGATTGCTCTAAAGGAAAACAGACTTTTGAGTTTTCGCTTTTGTTTGATGACATTAGTTAACGATGGACGTGGAGAGTGTGAAAGAGAAAAATATAAGTTTGGCGATCAATTTCCTCGACGTCGACGACGTTGATTTGACTTTTCCGAGTGTTAAGAATGAAGAATTCAAAGGCGAGCTTCAGAAGCTCTTTGAAAAGCTCAAAGGAAATGAGAATCTTGAGTCGAGAACGGAAACGTTTGACGAGGTAGGATCAATATCTAATTAATTTATATACGCCTGCAGCCTTTTCGACAGTTTTAATTTGGATTATCGCCAGAATGTTTTCTCCTTCGTTCCGTGAAGACATAATAAAGCCCGAATATGAATATCAGCGTCAGGTCGAGTGAATGAGGAGAGGGCGGAGGAATCGCTTAATGCGGTTTAACGATCCCAACTCTGTTCATTCAGCTAGATCAAGCACGACGACATGAGGGATTAGCAAGAGCTTTCGTCCCCCGTAACATTTGCATTTCATTTCCTCCTCTTTCCGCTCTAATTTCATTATCCAGATCATCGAAACGGTGAGAGGTCAATTAAAGTCACTTGAAACGGTCGGGCAGATCCTAGATTTCCTCGGCTTCGCAATCAAGATGCTCTTCATCCGCAAGGCCCTGACGACGACTGATTTACTGCTGCTTAACGAAATCTTTCAAGTCATGCCGTCTTCATGGGAATCCGATCCTGTCAAGGTGAGTCGGCACGAGCCCAACGATTTGCATGAGGTTGCGTGATTCCCAATTAAACTCCGTTTTGTTCAACGCTCGCAGGTTCATTTGATTACGAAGATTATTTATGAAACGCTAAGCGCTGACTTCAACAACACAATGCATGTTCTAACGAAAATCATCTGCGTCAATAACAAGCTCGGCTTCTACGTCGCCCTCACCTTGTTCTGGGCTCTCTTCCTCGGCTTCTTCAAAAAGGATTCGCACCACTATTATAAGATGTACAACGTCGACAAGTTCTTCAAGTTGCTGCTCAACAACGAACCAATAAAGGACAACCCGGACGCCAACTCAATCTTCCGACTGCTCATGCTCATCTCAATCTACCAGAACTACGTGCTAATGAACAAGGACGACCCCGAGAACCATCAGGTCTTTCAAGAGTTCTTCAGAGTCACTCAAGGCGATCGCGAGAAGATGAAGAGCTGGCTGGTTAATGTCAAGACACTCATCGAGACGAATAATCCGCTCGGAAAATCGAATCAGAACTCGGATGTGTTAATGGTGAGTCGAGTGGAAAAGCAATAAAAGTAGACGCGTGTTCGCTTCTACATATGTAAGCACATCATTTTTCATGCGTGCCTCAATTAGAGGATGTGAATGACGGGTGGCAAGCGGTTCACTCGCGTGGATGTTGTGAAGATACGTGAGAAATTCGAAGTATGTCGCGCGCTCAGTGATTCGTACGCCTCAAGAATTATCGAATGATAAGCACACTCGCTTGAAGTGATAAAAGAAATTCCCTCTCGTCGCGGTGGCTGAATGCCTAAATCGAGAAATTATGCAAATGCATGAGGAGTGAGGTTTATTAGATGTGTAACCGTCAAGGTGGGCTCATTGAGTGATTCAATTGGAGTGGAAAAGCAAAAGGCAAACAAGAAACTCCATAAGAAATCTAATAAATCTTCCCGCACACACCCCCGTCCTTTGAGCTAAATATATCGTTCCTTCGCTCGCTCGTGTAAGGCAAACCTTCAACATCCCCCGCTTCAAATCATTCGTCATTCGCTCCTCGCAGCCGCTGCTGTGTCTGCCGTGGCTTGTGAACGACACTGAGTTGACAAATGAAGCCGTTCACGGAATCTTGAAAAGGATTGGCAACCGCTGTGGGAATCATATCTCGACCGGCGCTTATCAGTGAGATGGCAGTCACAGCCGCTCTGATTCATGTCAGTGTCCACCCGCTGTTTGTTGATCTCTCTGTTATTTAACTGTGAGCCACGTAAACATTTGCATTGAATTGATGTTTTGCTATTCTCGTCCCACAGGGCTCTGAATTAATTTCCATTTTATCCATCAAAACACGATGTGGATGAGTTGGAAAGGGGGCAAACGAAAGAAAGACATAAAACGCCAATGATAGCCGGCACATGTTCACAAAAACAACAACGAGAAGGAGTAAAAATAAAGCACTCAAAGTGAGCTCCACTCGTTGCTGAGCTCAATATTAAACATGCTGATGCGGGAAGAGTTTACGTGGCTCCCACGAGCAGTGCGCTGCTGCTTCACAATCGACCTTGGCTGTAAAAAGGAAAGAGAGAAGCATCCATGCATGCAAAGTTTCCCTTTGATTCTATTTCGTTTTGATGCCAAGGTGAAGCCGAGTCGAAAGGAAATTTTCCGCAAAACGCATTGGATTCCGTTTCGCTTTCGCCATGATGACGACGGTTCGCTTTCGAATGGGCCAACATTTATTTCTCCTGATTGTATTTGGAGCGTGCAAAATTATTGTTTGTTTCCTGCCCTCGCTTTGCTATTTCCCTCATTCCACTGGCCGACTCCCAACTCGTCGTCCGCACGCACCAACGAGACAGAACGACGGAAAGACAAGAAGTTCATTTCGAGAAAAGAAAAATTAAAGAGGAAAACAAACTTTCGTTCCTTCTACAGCTGAAGTGAGCTCGATTACTTTTTCAAGACTTTGCGTCGCCATGACTCGACCCTTTCCCCTCCCCACCACCTCATTACATCATCAGTTACTCCAGTCTGAGTTGGCTTTACATGCAGATAGCGAGTCGAGCCATGGCACATAATAAAAGAATCATGCTCGTAAATTACATCGGGAAATCATAAATTTCCACGGCGAGAGCTTTTACGACAGACGTTCTGCTTTCTTTTGTCTCACGACTCATAACTCACTCCGCTTTCGGGCTTTAATACGTGATGGTCACCCGGCAGCCGGCGTGGAAGTCGATTTCCATAAAAAGGATTGTAGTAAATGTATCTCCGAGGTTGATTTATGAGGCGACGTTACGACAGGAAAATTGACATAATCGAGGCAGTGGAGAGAGAGAAAGCTTTTAAAACATTTTCCCGAGTGCTGGATGAGGGCGGAGACGACGAAGTGCTTCCCAGCAATTTCCCGCGATTAATATTTCGCTTGGATGTGGGCTCGAGCAAGCCGAGCAATCATTTATTCATCGTCACGGCGAGCTCTCTCACTCTCGTCTAGTTTCAATTTACATCGGAAGAAAAGTTCTGGCGTGCCTCGTCTCGAGCGGAATTTCCTTCCAACATTTTTTTCACTAATTCATTTTCATGTTTCTCGTCTTTTTCTTTCCGGCTTGCCACACGAAGCGATACTAACGAAATTTTATATTCCTTATCTCGTTTCACGCCACCCACCGCGCCCTTCCACCGACGGATTGGATCATCAGCTGCTGGAGTTCCTGGAGCTAGATCTGATCAGAGGCATTACCGAGCACAGCAATCAGGATTCCGCTTAACTCAGCTCAAAGGAAACACTTCCCACGACTCGCAGAATAAACGTCGCTCGTGGAGATTGTCCGTGATAAATCTGAACGTTTCTTTCTTTCATCCGATTCTTTTGTTAATGCGCTCGACAACAAGCGAAGAGAGAAGAGGAATGGCAAGTGACTCCCGTCAACACCTCTCCCCCCATCTCAGTGTTATCAGCAGCAGCCAAAGCGTGCACACCTCTCGCTTGTCCCCTGCAAGATTAATGTCTGCCGGTGTTTGCAGCGAACTATTATTCCGTTTATCTCCATGAAAGTTTTATTGTGAATGACGACGAGTCCATTGTGTGTCACTTAAGTGGCTTATGATCCCCCCACAGCCCTCTATATAAGCCATAAGCTCTAGATTTGTAGTTTATTTTTCTATAGAACCGTTGAAAGTTGTTAAATTTTATTCGCTTTCCATTGAATTGACTCTGACGACGGTAAAACGTCGATGACGTTGAACACACGTTTTGGGATTTAAATTCGAAGCTTTACGAACCTTTCAACCTTTAAGAAAAGATTGGAAGCCCTCGAAGGCTTTAAATACTTTGTCGCCAAGGACTTGTTCAACAACAAAACGAAAAGTTTGGGTTCAGAGGCACATCGTCGTCTAAATCGCTGGGCTCGGTGCCACCCTCTGCTTTATTTCTGAATGAGATCCAAGTCAAACAGACGCTGAACTCAACAGAGAGCGATAGACGTTCAATCGAGGCGAAGTGTTTAATGATAATTGACAGAAGCGTGAAATGGAAAAACAAATTTGCATTTAATTTCGCGTAGGAAGCAGGAAGAGAATTGCGGATTAATCGAAAGGAAAACTTGTTATTTAATGCGTCTAAGCCGAAACGTGTTGCCGCTCCAAGACAAATGCCTCCCCATCTAGCTTGATAATCTCAGTCGCAACTCTCGGAAGTTTCGCCGAGAGTGAAAATCAATTTGTGAGCGCTCTGTTGTTCCTCAGAACGATGACACTCGATATAGATAAGGATTTGATAAGATTGATGGCAAACTTCTCTCGACATTCCGCTGGAAATGGAAACATCCGATTTCCTAAACTTTTTTTGCTACCGAAACCGAACAAACAAGAGAAAGTAACTTTTCCATCAGCGCCTAAAGTGAAACATCCATCAGACGCTTTCTTAAGATGAAACTGCGTTCAACCGCCTCCCAAAGCTATTAATACAAAGAAGCTACAAAGCTGTAGAACAAGAAGATGAATAAAGACTAAAGAGTCATGATGTTACCGAAAATAATCGCATGGTGGGGAAGTTTTTGAGGGTCGGTCACGCCTTGGGGAAGAAGAACATATTTACGAACGTTTCAGCAATCTTGTCGTCGCCCCCCAACGCACTTCTTCATATCAACGTCGTTCCGATAATGACGGAGACGTAAATTGATCCTCGGGGAGGCGTTGATGGATCGAATCAAGTGAAACAATGAGAGCTGCTAATTGTCTCCAAGATGAATGGTCGGCTGCTTGTAATCAAAGGTCTCACCAAATTGTAGGAATCACAATTAATTATCCTTAATTGTTGTCGATGGCAGTTCGGCGTCGTGCTGCGGTGAAAGGTCGGAGGAATAATGCGACGTTGGCGCTGGCCGTGAAACGAAGGCAAATTAGATTTCACGGTCTGACAACGAAGCCGAAAAGGTAAACAACGGAGCTCTCGGGAAATCTGGAAAGCTTTTAAAGACAAAAAGGTAAAAGTGCTTCGCGAGGACAATCGTTTAGTGCTTTTGCTTTGAACTCTGACTTGAGCTTGACAGCTTTAAGAGCTTCGAAGCTCTCAGTGAAAACTTTCAGTGTCGCGTCAATGACAAAGTTCAGCCCAATCGTTTAGTGCTTTTGCTTTGAACTCTGACTTGAGCTTGACAGCTTTAAGAGCTTCGAAGCTCTCAGCGAAAACTTTCAGTGTCGCGTCAATGACAAAGTTCATCCCTCGATAGCGAAAGTTATCTAGACGACTCGAGGTTACTCACCTGGGAGCACTCGCAGATTATCTTTCCACCCTCTCAGCAAAAACTTTCTCTATCGTTTCAAATTAAGTTATTTATTTTTTATTGACTTATTTATCTTTTTATATTTTTTTTTGTATCACATTGACGTTGAGTTTTTATCATCTTTTCGTTTAATTGGAAAACATTATTTTCTAGCTGCTAAGTTCAAATGCGTTTGAAACCATAAATCTTCATGTCTTATCAAATTTGTAGCTCGATGGCGAAGGTATCACGGAAATCTTGGCTTAGATTAACGTTTCGTACTGCGCAGATGATCCTGAACTCGAAGCTTTGAGTCTTCGAGTTGGCATTTTGGGGAAGGGAAATTGTCGAGGGAGAATTGGGAATTACTTAAGAGTTGCTGGGCATGAAGTGAATTGATGTTAGTGGGTGAAACGTGCTAGCTTTACTTAATTTGTCACGACTACGATAGCGCAGGGAACGAACTCGAGAGCGTTTGGATTCAGGTTTGATTTCTCCACGACCTCGCTCAGCTCGAAAATCAAACTAAAAGGACGCGAACGATAAGATTAAGTCTCGACTGATATTGTAACTCACTCGTCAAGCTGCTCCGCCTCAACCTGCTTAATTTCGTCTAAAAGCTCCAGCTGATCCATCGCTTCCAGGCACTCGTTCATCAGTTCTTGCTCCTCCAGCTTTTGGAACTCTTGGTCGTCGAACTCTTCCTCGTTTTCCATCCACAGAAACTCTGAGAAGTCATCGGCTTCGGTATCACTTCGGAACTCTTGCATCTCGTCGTAATCTGATGAGGATTCCTCGTAACTGTCTCCACCTCCGACAAAGTGATTGGCAGATCCGCTGGGGCTTTTCATGTACATTCTGTCGATTCGCTTAGAGGAAACACTGCAACGAGAGTTTGTTTTGATACTCTACAATGTTGTTTTGTGTCGCGATGAGGCAGCGGTGGAGAAAATAAGAAGCGAAGGTGCCAATCGCGGAAGGAAGAGAAAACGCCACTGACGGTCAACATTGAGAGCACACAATGAACTCTAGAAGCTTCGAAGCGTCGCGAGCCTTATCGGAAGGCTTAAATTAAATGGAACAACTCTTGAGCTTATCGAAAATGCCAAAAGAGCTGCGTTTAGGTAAACAAACTGTCCAGAAATGAAATAAAACCAAGGCCGCGAACAATAAAACGCAATTTCTCCGCTTCCTCCAATGCCATCGTGCAATCGACACATGTCGCCGCTCCGCGCTTACCTTTTAATTTGGAAGCCTCGGCCGAAAGCTAATTAAAGGCTACGTGAATTAATCTAATGACGAATTCAAGCACAGAGAATTTTGAAGAGAACTAAATTTTTGGTGTTGGAATTTCGATGTCGACTTGTCAAGTGTTCGATTTACCGAAGCAGTTTATCCGAACAGATTTGAATCGAAAGCTTCCGTTACACTTTTTTAAAAGCTCATCGGGAGCTTTTTTGATTTACACGTTTGTCGCTTTTAAAAGAGAAAGGAATTAAAATGAATTGCAAAGTCCACTCAATCTATTAATTCGTGAAGCTTTGTGGTGTAGGCATTTGATACTAACGTGGCATTCATGAACACGCTTTTGATTAATGAGCTCCGTCGAAGACTTCTCGTGATTAATGAGCCGAAGCGTTTGGACAGAAATCACAAACAAAGTTGTAATTAGAACTTACTCTGTTCTTAATCTGTCAAGCAACGACGTCAACGCCGAGTGAAAAGTGGAAACGCCAGCGACGTTGAGAACTTCCCAAAAATAAAGTTTTCGCCTGACCATCATCACAGTAATTAGCAGCTCGACTCGAATAGCTCATTCATATTTTTAAAACTCCCACAAGACCTCCAACCCTCTCAAACCTGAAATATCTCCAACCGCTTCGATCACTGCTTCTTGGACTTGAATTCATTGATAAGTCTTCGATCCATGTAAACGTGAATGCCAACGGATTCTACACAGTCATGCTTGTGTTTGGACTTTTCCGACTTTCCCCGATAGTGTCCGAGCGTGTAAGAGAGGAGATAGTAAAAGTTATGTTCATCACAAAGTCTGGCATTTCATTGTCTGTCGTGGTTCGGGCAGGTCGTCCTCGCAGTTAAGCTCTCTCGTTCGTTCGCGATTAATTGTCATCACCCGGTCGACAAGGAACTCGGAAATAGTTTCATGCAACGCTTAACGGAGCGTGCGAGTGATAATCATTAACAAGCAGGTCGAGCATAGACATTAATCGCAAAACTGTGGATTGCATCAGTGAGAAAGGAAAAGGCTGGAAAAAAAAGTTATCGATCTGAGTGGAAATTATTAATATTGTGAACGGCCGTGCATGCAAGTATAGGAGTAAGTGATGATCAGAAGGAAGCCGTGGCCAGTGCTGCCGCTAGCCAAACAGAAAATGTCTCTCGGAAGGACGTTCGTATTTATTTTCTCTCGACTCGAGCATAAAATATTCAACGATTCGCTGTAAATTGAAACGGTCAATTTGTTTATTCGTGCTTTTTATGGACATTAGCCAGGCGACGAGGTCTGCCAGCGCAAGGCTTGCAATTGGATAATTGACTGGAGCTCATGTGGATCATTAAATAAAAAGGATTCATTTAAATTATTAATTACAGTTCGCGTTAAGCGCCCGTTTCCTTCGACTTCTCGTTCGCTTTACAATCGCCCATGCGTACCTTTCCCGTGAATTTGAATGTGCGGAGGAAAATCGAAATGTAATAGACGTTCGTGTCGCACAGCTGAACGAAGATAATCACTCGCGGTCTTTGTAAGCCACGGAGGGAATTTGGAGCACATTTGTGCAATATTCTTAAAGAGGCATGAACCGCGCTTGTTTGCGGGCAACGGAAAGCGTCTTCAACGTTCCAAGCAAGAAGATGAAAGCTGATCGATGGCCGTCGGTCACGGAACGACCGAATGCAAGTCTCGAGTCCTTGAAGAGTTTTCCGGTGACTTCGGAAACTACTTGAAGCGCGGGGAAAGTCCGCGTGTGACGAGCTTCGGTGGAAAAGTTTCAAGGCTTTTCCCCAAACATTCCATGAGAAAATCCTCAAGCTTAATTAGGCGAGGAAGTTTGTGGAGAGAAAGTTTCTGTGATTAATGAGCCGTCGTTTGTTTCTTGTGATTTCTTCGTTCGCCATCCCTGAATTGAAAAGCAGCCTCGTTAAAAATTCATGCATAAAATATTGACCATCAACAAAACATAAGCGAAAGAAACGAAAGTCCTGAAACTAGTTTCGCCTCAGTCTCCACTTGCCGTACAACAAGCGCTCTTCACTGTTGAACTTTAGATGAAAGTGCCGCTCGTTATTCTCGCGGTCGCTTGTCTGACTCATCGATTACCTTCGCTGTCGATTGACAGACTTCATTGCATCGATGTTAGCCGTGAGTGTGCCGGATAATTGATTGAACTTTATCACGTGCGTTGAAATCACAACCGACAACTTAAGTTCCAATCAGCTTTAATCTTATCGTTGACTGGCTGATGATAACTTGTAAAGCTTCCAACGACCGATTTAGGTTTACTCCGTCGACAATTGTTAGCGAACGAACAGGTGTTCAAGAGGTTTACGGGTTCAATCAAACTGCCGTGCAATTAAATTCCATTAAACTCCCACGCTGAAATCGATAGCCTAGTGATGCGCGTTCTATGCTTAACAGTTCTTGTGTTGCTCGTTCATCGTACGCGAGGAAATTCATTGGAAACTCGAAAACGCTCAATGACTCATTTTCGTTCCAGAGTCTGCATCGAACATCTTGATACCATGTGAGACTGATACAGAGTGCGACGCAACAGTGAAGGACTCGACGTGTTCCGCTGTTCTTGGCGGCTACTGCACGTGCCCAGCTGGCTTCACTTTCTCAACCGATGTCTCTCGATGTTTAAAAGGTTGAGTGAACACGACGACGACGTTTATCAACCTGATTTGTAATCGCGATTTACTGTTTTGTAGAAGTTGCTTATGGTGAACCTTGTGCGGAAGCGATTCAGTGCGCTCATATGCTGTAAGTTGAAGATTAAATATGATTTTTCTCGAGACGCTGACGAGCTTTCAGCCCAAGCTTCGAAGAGCCCAACTAATTGCCTTCGTCTTTACAGTACTGGAGCTCAGTGCAATGGAGTTTGTGGATGTGCTGACGACCTCACATATGTCAGGTAGGAACTTCTACGTCCAAAATTAACACAAAACAAACTCGTAAACTTTTAAACTCTTTCAGATCGCGCTGTCGGAAGCTAGTCGCGCTCAACGAGCCCTGTCGCGATGTAAATTTCCTTTTCAGTTGCGTTGCCTTTTAATGTCTATGATTCCTTATCGCAGGAGATCGATTGCTCTTTCGGGTTTAATCGTGAGTCGGTGGTGTGTCGGGATGGTAAATGTCAGTGCGCTGATGGCTTTTATCAAAGATTCACGAACGTCTGTCGAAGGGAATCAATAAGTGAGTAAGCGATTTCTGATGAGCTTTAAAGTAAAGCGAAAGCTTTGCAGATGGCGAGGCGTGCATTGTCAATGCGGACTGCATCGAGGAGGGTTCAACTTGCCAAAGAAATATCTGCACCACGACGTCGTCAGTCGGTACGCAAACGGTTTCAGTGGCAAATGCAGCCGTTCAAACCACACAAAGCCTTGAGAGTGTTAGCGGTAGTTCGGTGCAAGCGATAGTCAAATCTAGCTCGTTTTCCACTAGACGTAATCGAGACTTCATTAGATATAACAAGTTAGACCGTAGCGACACAAAGTTCTCCAGCAATGATGATGACGATGAAAGCACTTTGTGTACGTAGTTTGGAAGTTAGTCGCATGGCTTTGGGAGTAACCCGCACAATTCAAATTTTAGTTGGCGACTCGTGCGACCTTGAGCACCATCCGTGCAATGGGCTTCACTACTCTACCTGTCGAAGAGGCTTCTGTCAGTGTCAGGACGGGTATTACGAGCGTGACGGCATCTGCAAGGCCGAGCTGGGCGAGCGAGTACAGGAAGAATCTCACTGCGGCAGTGGAAGGTTCAAGAACAATCGATGCGTTTGTGACAACGACTTTTTCTACCAAGCTAATATGAAAACATGCATCAAGTGTAAGATGATTCTTGAAGCCTTGAAGCGGAAGCTTATGAATATTTTTTAGCTGCCATTGGCATCAACACATCTTGCACTCAGCCCAGCCAATGCACGCCTTATGGAGCCGCTTTCTGCCCCTCGATCCAACCCCGGCGATGCACTTGCCACGAGTATTCGACATACAATGAAGCAACCGAGCTTTGCGAGATGAAGGAAGGTCTCGGCGAGTTTTGTGAGCGAACGGAGGACTGCAAAGTCGCCAATACTGTTTGCACCGATCGAAGCACCTGCGAATGTAAGCCGAGCTTTGCTGCACAAGGCGAAAGCTGTAAGCCAGTCTATGGCGCTGACTGTGAAACGACCGACGAGTGTGCCTTTGATAATGCCGAATGTAAAGTCGAGGTTGTAGACGAGACGACGACGGTGAAGAAGTGTCGATGCAACGAAGACAACATCAATGTTCGAGAGGCTTGTCTGGAGAAAGGTAAGACAACTGACGAGCTACAACTTGTGCTGACAAATCCCACAAT